>CAUYON010009429.1:0-27931 GCA_963573935.1 Arctocebus calabarensis | reverse complement strand
CGCCCATCTACCCAAGGGACGGAGGCGGCGTCTGGGCCTCCCTAGAAGCCGCCCTAGGGGGCGGCGCGGAGAAGGGGGTAGTTGACCAAGTGGGGGAGGGGCGGGGGCATTTACCCGCCCCCCCAGGGGCGGAGCCGAGGGTGGGTATTTACACCAGCATACTTGTTCTGCTCACTAATAAGATTCTTAACAGAAACGAAGTCCAATAGTACAATGACCATAGAAATAATCTGCAAATCTGAGAAAGATGTATCTAAAGGTATAGTCTTTAGCTACTTTAACTGTTCATTTGTGTAGTCCTATCTTCCTAAAATATTTTCTCTGTATTTCATTTCAAATGCAAATGCAATTAATGTGCATCTATTTCTGTTTTCTTATTATTCCCTGTTAAATAATGCCTAGTCTGACAATCACGGTAATGTTTATGTGACCAGTAAAAAAATTGTGTGGGAATTTTTTTCTTCATTCTGTTTCAGTTCATTTAGTGCTTCTATCAGATTTTTTAATTTGACATCTCATAAAGGAAGAAATGAAATTTTTATTTGATTTCATTTACATTGCACATAAATGGAAATTTCCTCAGCTCCCATATTATTTATCCTATTAAATCAATGATGAAGAAAGGTATTTATCTGCTAATTCAGTTTAGCTACCACATTGTCTGGAATTTTTATATGCAAAGTGAAATATTTTATATCATAGCTATTGCTCACTGTGGTTGGAGGATGCCATGACAATGTGCAGAGAGATAGAATGTTTCTCCCATCATTTGTCTCAGTTTTTTATGGCAACAGTGGTGTTGACTACGTGGGGACAGGTCATAGGTTAGCTTTCCAAGCTTCCAAGGCAGAGGTTGGTGGTAAGTTTATTTTGCAGGATGGAGGATCAAAAGAAACACAGTTGAGCAAAGAGTGATGATCTCTATAAAAAGGCCTCAGCTGATAGTGTGAGGAGCTCCTTTGCTGGGATATCCCTTCAGGGGAACCTTTAGTCAAGGAAAGGGAGGCTACAGTACTCAGACACTAGATTCAGGTTGCTCTCAGGAAGAGAACTTGACCCTGGATGAAGTATGCTCTTTAGCTGAGGGTAATTGCCTGCGAGCTGTGAGCTCCCTACATTCCCAATAGCTGGGGAAATTGAAATTTCAGACCTGAAAGGAGAGTGGGTAGTTTGCGTGGTTCCCCAAGGCATCCACTACCATCCTGTCTTTGCACTATGCAAGTTCTTAGAGAGCACCTTCTAATTTTGAGTGTCATTTTTCCTGGATAAGCACACTGAAGGCAATGTGGGTAGGATAAAGAACACACCCTCTATCCACACCCTATTGCAGTTTGTTCTGAGGCTGCAAATGATACCTTTAGCCTCTGTCCTCTGTCACATTATAGATGCCTCTCACCTTTTCTGTATTCCCTATTGATGTGGGTGCCTCACCCTAATAGGATAACCCAAAATTTTATCTTAGCTAGATCTTAGCCACTAGTCACCATGCCTTTCTGTAGTTGTCTACTTATTGTGACCACAGCTGCTGCAGGGGTCTATTTATTTGAAAAATTGGAATAGGGTTATCATAATGAGATCACGTCATTGCCAAACATATTCTTCTTTGCCCTTCCTTCTCTTGCTAGCCAGAGTCAATTACCTCCTACAATGATGACTTTTTCTTTATCTGGTGGTCTCTTGGCAGGAAGATCTTGAGAAAAACAGGATGCAGCCATAACTTAAAATGCAATGGGAGACTCACAGTGGCCTCCTGTGGATGTGCTCATCATTTGGAGGCCTGAACCTGTAAGCTGCCAATGAAACTCAGAGCTCCACGGCTGTTCAATGAAAGTGAGTAAATCATCGGAAGTGCTGGTAGCAGAGACGTTCCTATTTTGGCCACTTTGTTTCTGGATCTATTTATCTTACAGGAACAGTAAGAATCGATGCTCAGAACCATTGCTTTATGGTCTTCACTGTGTTTTAGAATGCAGCATTCTGTCTCTCAGGATATCATCTCTGAAGTTGTACATCGGGTATACCCTCCAGAGAATGATTCATTGTTTCACAGGCTAGCAGCTTCTGGTTGGTGTGGTATGTGATGGAGTCAGTGAATCCTATGGTTAAGTGGCTACTGCCACACTTCCTTTACTATAAAGTGTTCACTATGCAAGTTGAACATTAAGTACCATCAATAGCCTCATTAACCTTGTCGAGCAGATTTCAGGCTATTAGTCCCATGCATAACCTCTGCCACTTTGATATTCTGTTTTTATCTATTGCTTCACTCACGGTCAATGACAAAGGCTGCTGACATGAACTGTTTGACTGCTATAAAGGTCTTTATACCCACTTCCATAGATTCGCCCACCTTACTTTACCTCAGCTCTTTTTACCTCTGATCTATCAATACTTCTCCTTCCAAGCACCTAAACAGTTGCATTATTTTATATTCCCCTAGAGTGGACAGCAGTTCTACCATAGCCATGTCTCTTTCCATACAAAGTAATTACCAGGAGCATCCACTCGAAGTTCTTCCCTTGAAGGAGACTGATCTGGTCACTACTACAACAGCGACCTTCCCTAACAAATGCAAACATTGTAACCTAATCATTTATACGCTCATATTCATTTGAAATTTAACAACAACAAAAAAAATGATTGGCCTGAACAAAATTTAATACCCCAAGCAAATTTTGGCATTTTTCTCCTCTATCAGCTGGGATCCCCTGGTGGGATCCCCTATAGGGCCATAGATGTGAGCTGAGGAAAAGACTGGACCAGAAAGGTGGATAACATGGAGTCTGCACCACTTACCCCTATCTATGTGTGCCTACCCCTCACAGTGGCCCTGAGCAGCATGCCTAATCCCCCATCTCCATTGTACTGCCACTTGGTGCATTTGACATAAATGTAGCTCTTGGGCAATTGTGGTTAAATGGTGTCTCCATTTTTTTGCTGATAGAATAGCTCACAGATGTTTTTCAAAAGGTTTGTCTTTCTCCATTATGGTTAATCCTGAACCCTATGCATCTATGTTGTAATTTTTCTACAGGAACTCTCCATAAACTCAAAACTATATCCTTTCTAGTTCTATGTCCCATAGGCTGGACCTACTTCAGCGCTCTTGCCTGCTTTAGCTCCTACCCCAAACTGGATGCCTTTCGTATTCTTTGAAGTCATAGGTTAGAAAAGTATTCCCAGCTTAGGTGCATGCAGAGGTCTAGCAGGTCTTGTCCTTCCCTCGTTATAGTAGGAGGTTTCCTTTCCTTTGGATTTGTCATGGAATTTTTTTATCTTCTGTTTAATGCTCTAAAGTTAAAAAATGAATTTTACATTATTACCATACATATTGCTGTTCATCTTTATATTGTGCAATACCAGTTTTAAAAGCAAATATAAGAACATTTAATTTCTATGAGGAATCATCAAAAATGACAGAATTCATATTTTGCAACTCACACATACATATGCGTTTCATCTTTCAGAAGTGGAAGTGCTCCATAAAACTAAGTCAACCATTTTTATTTCACTTCGTGATATGCACACATTCT
This sequence comes from Arctocebus calabarensis, assembly GCA_963573935.1. Lineage (NCBI taxonomy): Eukaryota > Metazoa > Chordata > Mammalia > Primates > Lorisidae > Arctocebus > Arctocebus calabarensis. Next base: position 24,398 of record CAUYON010009429.1, on the reverse strand, counting down.
ACCAACACTCAGCCTGCAAGTCACTGTGACTAAGGAATGACAGAAGAGAGGGAGCTTAGGTTGCTTTTCTTTCCTTTCCTTCTATATGATCACTCTCAGCCTAAGTGGTTGACTACAAGAGAAGTAAAGGAGATATAGGATCCCCTGGCCATCTATGTTTCTTAGAATGTAATGCCTTCTTTCTGAGTTTAAAGAAAGTTTTGGTTCAGTCGAAAAGTATGGCCCTTCAGCACCTCTGTTTACATTGTCATAAGTGTAAGACTTACTGCTTTTTATGAGTCTCACTGAATTTCCATGCTACCTGGGTCCACTGGAATTCTACAGTCAAGAATACTATGTGCAAATGCCATGACAGGAATGGGAGAGTACATAGATCATACACATTCAATCTCCTCTACTCACAGGCATAATCTTTGTTAATTCATATGTTACCTAGATAACACAAAATCAAAGGTAAAATTAATAATCTCAGGACAGTAACAGCAAAGAATTAAACCAAACGGCCCTTTTGAGCTCAGAGGTAGATCATAGGTCCATGAAGATAGTCCTGCCATTGGTTGCTTTGAAGGAAAACAGGAAAATATATTTGCTTTAAAATTGCAGTCTCTCATCATCAGGACCTAATTTCTTTTTAGGCCAAAGAAAATCTAATTTCCAGATCTTAGATTTGGCTTGGGTCCTATAACTATGTAAGATATTGCAACACTTTACTGAGATAGCTGCCTTCATGCTCTGTACCATCTGTCCTTTATTTATTTTATCATTTTAATTGTGAAACAACCTTTGTTTTCTACCCTTTATCTTACCCCTAGCAACCCTACAGCTTTCTGCAGGTCAGGGTCTCCTGTCAGCAACTTGCAATTGTGCCCAGTCCATCTGATGGTTAAACACTGTTCCATAGCTTTTATTATTTTGAGATCCTATAATTGCCTTTGCTATCAATGAATTCAGTTTTTTTTCTTTTTTCTTTTCTTTCTTTTCTTTTTTGTTAGATAGAAGTCTCACTTTGTCGCCCTTGGTAGAGTGCTGTGTTGTCACAACTCACAGCAACCTCCAGTTCTTGGGCTTAGGCAATTCTCTTGCCTCATCCTCCCAAGTAACTGGGACAATAGGCACCCGCCATAACACCCAGCTATTTTTTGTTGCAGTTTGGCTGGGGCTGGTTCAAACCCACCACCTTAGATATATGTGGCTGGTACCCTACTCACTGAGCCACAGACGCCACCCAATGAATTCAGTTTTATGAAATCATCTTCTACCATTTTTCCCAGCTTACAAAGGATGACGGCCACTGAGCTTCTCAATGATGATGGAGCCCTTATCATCAGAATATTACACATGTAATAGTTACCTGGTGCTTTATGTGGCTCTGTTTTAATTTTTATTAATGACCTCATAGTATCAACTAGTAAATTATAGTTTCAACCTCATCCAAAACAGTTGATTTAGTTTGGCATTTAGAGAGTGTTTGAATACTTCAGTATACCTTTATCTATGTATCTATGTTTCCTTGCCTTCTTTTAAAAACATAAACTACTAATTTTCCTCTATATTTTGCCTGTTTTTACTTTTTTAATTTTAATGAGGTAAAATTAATTCCTTTCTGTATATAGTTCTATGAATTTTCACAAATATGTACTCTCGTGGTCATCCCCACCACCAGCAGGGCAGAAGATAGTTCTATCATCTTCACAGAAGTCTGTTGTATTACCTCAAGTCCTCCACTCCCTTTTGGTCTGGGTAATCACTATTTGGTTCTCTGTGTCTGTAGTGCTGTTTTTTTTCCCCCAAAATATCTTACGTGCTGACTCATACTGTATGTGTGTCGAATTTTGAAATTTCCAGATTTCATTGCATCACTTATGACATTCGAGATTCATTCATTTGTGCATAGTTTGTTCTTTGTATTGCAGAATAATATTCCAGCCTATGTATTTACCATTGTTTGTTTCCCCATTATCTAATTAAGAAACATTTGGCTTGTTTTTATAGTTTGGTGATTTCAAATAAGGCTCCTGAAGAGGATATAAAACATGTTCTGTATAAATAAATGTTTGGATTTTATATAGATAAATATTCAGGAATGGTTTGCTGGATCATATGGTAAGAGCATATTTAAATTTATATTAAATCGACAAACTATTTTTAAAAGTGTGTCTCCATCCGCAGTGTATGAAAGTTATATTTGTTAGACACATTCCTTAGCTTTTGGTATTGTCGGTATGTTGTCATGGTTTTAGCGAGCAATATGCCTACAAGTTCTGTTTCACCTTACTTAGATTTCAGTGTTAGATTTCAAAATCTTTGCTATACTGTTAGTTTCTGCTCCTGGTACACTCCTCTCAGGTGTTTGTGACTTAGGTGGGAATTTATATCTTAGTTTAGTTCTCGAGGCCTTTGTGATGCTTTTTTTGTCTTTTTTTTTTTTTATTGAATCATAGCTGTGTGATGCTTTTTTTGAAAGGATTCCACGTATGCATACAATTTGGGAATGAGTCTAAGACTTGTGAGCCACAGAATTAGAATATCCCCTTTCTCTGTAATTCTCTTCTCCAGGATTTTCTTCACACTTGCTGGCTCAAAGAAGTCCTTTTTCCCAGTTTCTCTGGTAATTCAGATGTTCTTTTAGCTTTTCGGCCTCCCACACTGCTACACAGTTCCACCTGCTGAACCCTTCCTTGGCTACACATTGTTTAAAAAGAGAGAAAGTACCCTGCTAAGATGCACCGTAGGTGTGATCCCACCAATTGCCCTCCCTCCACCCATGCTCCCCCTCCCCTACCCTCCCTTGCCCTTTTCCCTGTATTCTTGTGCTATAATTTGGTTTTAGCCTTCATCCATAGGATTTTTTAATAAAGAAAAATGCTCCACATGTCATATGCATAAGGGAAAATTTCTGCCTTTTCTTCAAGTATTTTAATGTATTGAACATGTCAATTTAATAAAATTATCCATTTGAATTTTCTTAGAGATTATAGATTTTTATAGATTTGAAGAAATATGACTGACTTCTTAATTTCCTTATTTTAATTCATTGCACAATATATACTTGGTAAGCAAAATAATAACTGTTTTTGGATTATACGTTTATATTAGGGAAAAAGAAAATAATAAGTGTATATGATAAAATAAATTATAACACTCAAGACTATTCTAAAATTTTATGTGCATATGTATTTATATATAACATAAACATAGCTTTGGATGTACATAGTATGCTTAATATATGTGTGTGTGTGTGTGTATATATGTATTTGTGTTTGAAATAAGGGAATCACATCCACACTTTAGAAACCTTAGAGATGAAGGGGATTTTGGAGGTTATCCATTCCAATCTCCCATTAAGAATTAGAATTATCTTCTTTAATGACTTTTTTATTTGAGAAAACTAATGAAGACAATATCACACTATGCAGTTATTAAAGTTCAGATCTCATACAATAATTATTGACAAGAATATACTGTTATAAACTGAGGTAAACAGTAAAATTTTCCCTTTTGACATAAGGTTCTATGAGGTTTGAACAAAGTCTGCCACCACAATCAAGGTATATATATATATGTGTGTGTGTGTGTGTGTGTGTGTGTGTATGCGCGTGCATGTATGTATGTATATACATATGTGTGTGTGTGTGTATATATATATATATATAAATATATACAGAAATAAAATTTCTGTCAACACCTTGCCCCCAGATTTTACTTGTGTTCCTTTATAGTTGATCCCTAGCCCTACTACCAGTGCTTGGCAATGGGTAATCTGTTTTTGTTCTCTTTACTTTTGCCTTTTTCACAGTGTCATATACATGGAATAATAAATATTTAGTCTTTTGAGTCCAACTTCGTTCATTTAGCATAATGCTTTTGATATTCATCTATGTAATTGCATTTATAAGTATTTATTTTTTGTTGTTATTCATTGTATTCCATTCAATGTATTCCATTATATGACTATACCAGTTTATTTATCCGTTTACCAGTTGAAGGACATTGGGTTGTTTCTAGATTTTGGCAATAATGGGTAAAGTACTTTTCATTACTTTAATCTCACTTCATATATAGAAGTGAGATTCCTAGGTATATGTATATAATGGACAAATTGTTCCAAAGAAGCTGTACCAGTATTATTGGTGACTGTTTTTTTTTTTACAGTTTTTGGCCAGGACCAGGTTTGAACCCACCACCTCTGGTATATGGGGCCGGCACCCTACTCCTTTGAGCCACAGGCACCACCCTTATTGGTTGCTTTTTTATTATTTTTTTTCTCTTACTCTTTTTTTCCTTCTGTGTTTAAATGAAGGTAATTTCTTTCAACCTATCTTCAAGTTTACTGACTCTTTTCTTGGGTGTGTTGAGTCCACTAGTGAACCCATAGAAAGTATTCTTTATCTCTGTTACAGTGTTTTTTATATATAATATTTCATCTTATGAGTGCTGTTCTGTCATTCACATTCCCTATGTGTTCATGTATTTTGTCCACATTTTTCATTAGAGCTCAAACATATTAACCATAGTTATTTAAAGTTCCCTTTCAGATAATTGTAACACAGATTTTTCCTGATTTTTTTTTTTTCTGTTGATCACCTTGTTTTTTGACAGTGATCTTTGTTGTTCCTGTTGTTGCTGCTGCTGCTGCTGATGATGATTTGTGTGTTTCATCATTTTTGATTCAGTGTTAGGGTTTGGTACTGAAAAGTAGAGATTGAGATAAATAGACTTAATGTTTAGAAATAGTCATGCCTATTCCTCTGGCCTACCATTATATAGACATTATAATGGATCTGGATTTAGTATATTCAGTACGAGTTGGGTTTTGATTTTGTGTTGCTGTTATTACTTATAGTAAACCATTGGCTTAGAACTCCTCAAGATTTAAATTGTGCTTTGAGTGGCACCTGGGGTTCTAGAGAATTTTTCTTGACTGTCCCATTCCATCAGCTTTAGGGCTTCCTTGTGTGCCTGTGCTTCAAAAGGGCTGTCTCTCCCTCCCTTGCCCTTCCTCTGACAGTAGCCTGGTCTGGCCTGCATGGCAGCAAAAGCCGGATTGTTCTTTGTTGTCCCAATCCAGTCTCAGCCTTAGGCAGGTCCTTTGTTCCTGGTTCCCAGTGGTAGGGCTTTGTTAGTGATCCTGCCCCTTCTCATAGCACCTGAACTCTGCCTTCTACCTTTAGCTGGTCTACTGTGGGAAAGGATTTCCTAGTCCTCTCTTAATGTGATATTAGGAGGTTTGTAATAGTCCTGGCATAGGATTGCTTACTGCCTCTCCTCCAGAAATAGAAGTATTTTGTTTGCTATTTTCCCAACTGCAGTAGGTCTTCAGTTATGTACCATAGTGATTAGTGCTCTTCCTTCAGTTATGTACAATAGTGATTATTGCAGTTTAAGGCTTTGTTCTGTGGGGGGCATAAGTCCAGGTGGGGGTTTATGCATTTTCTATTTTTTTGCAGTTTCTTTTTTTGCCATGGTTGGGGTTTGAACCTACCACCTCTGGCATGTGGGGCTGGCGCCCTACTCCTATGAGCCACAGGCACCACCTGGCTTTATGCGTTTTCAGTAGTGGAAGTAGCTCTCCTCTTCCGTGCCTACCACTCAAAGGGCACAGTCCCATCTCCTTCTCTCTCCCTATCCTTCTTGCAAGTAATCACTGGTGATCTATGCAGTTGAATCTGTGAGTGTACAAACTCTCCTTGTGTCTGTGGCTTCTTGATGTTCCATAACTGTCTCATGTTACCATATCCAGTCACCTGCAGTATGTTAAGTTTTGCATCTGAACATTCCCTTCCCATTTGTATGGTGCCTGGCACGTCTTTCTCCCTTATGCTACCCCAGGTAAGCCAGTGTTCAACTCTTGTCACTCCTTAGAAGAGACTGTCTTTCATTATATTTTAGACTACTTGGTTACCCTGCAACTTTAAGTCTTTGATGGGTTCCATACAATTTTGATTTAGTGTTTCTTTTTTCAACTTTATATATTGCTCGGGTATGGTTGATACTCATACTTGCTTTCTACATTGTAGGCTGAAGTGGAATATTTATATAAATATGTTTTTAAAATAAAAATAAGAATACTTTCCTTTGTGGTGGTGCCTATGACTCAAGGAGTAGGGCACTGGCCCCATTTACTGGAGGTGGCAGGTTCAAACCCGGCCCAGGCCAAAAACTACAACAACAACACAATAAATAAATAAAAGGTAAGACTACATCCCTTTGTAAACATGTCTTTTAACAAATAGATAGTTAAACTCAATTTTAAAAAGCTAAATAATACTTTATTGTATGATTGCACCATAATCTATATAGTCAATCTCTCCTTGGGACTTTTAGAGTAGTCCTCTTAAAAATATTGTAATATATATAGAATTGAGTCTTTGGGAATACTCCTAGATTGAATTGAGAAAGAAAGGGAAACTTTATTCAAACTGCACTGTTGCAGCAAGAACAGGAAGTATGTGGGCTAATATCAGTGTCTAGTTAAGCAAATGGTGTTCAGGAGTTTTAAATTAAAAGGAGTAACATTATGAACCATAAAAGAACCAGAGAGTCAATAGTTGGTACATCTGGGTCTGTTCTTTTTAGTTCTACCAGTGTTCAGGCATGATAAGTAATAGTTTTGTTTTGGTATATTATGGCCTCTGAATGGCAACTTATGTTGGCATTGTTTATTTTTAACAGGGAATACTATGGCCTATTAGAGTGAGGTCAGTTCCCAGTGGAAGGTTGAGGGATGCTGCTTTTTTCTTTCTCAGTACGTTCCTTTTCAGTTTCAGTTCAGGACTAAGGTTAGTTTCTTCCTGTGGTCTGTTATTGAGATCTAAACTGGCAAAGGATTTATACCAGAAAAAAATATGTAGAACTATATGTTAATAAATAAAAGACAACTAAATAGAAAAATAGGCAAAAGGCATTAACAGGCACTTCCCAGAGAAGGAAGTATGAAAAAATTTGTTCAAACTTAAAAAAAAAAATCACAGTGAAATAATTTATGCTAACAGTTTATCATTTTAAAATATGATAATCCTTACTATTGGTGAGTATGTGGCATGATAGTGATTATTCTGGAAAATCATTGGTGTTTTTTCAGTATGTACCCTTTATACCCTAACAGTTCCTTTCTTATTTATTTAGCTTAGAGAAACTCTTTCTGTTTTGCCCTAGGAGACACATGCAAGAATATTCCTACTGGGCTTATTTGTAATATCCTTAAACTGTAAACAACTTGGATACACTTTAACACCAGTGTTGATTAATTATATATGGAATATTTTCTAATGTGAAGATGAATAAACTTGGAGGTAGTCTGTACGCACACACAAAAAGTCAAGATTTAATAGAAAATATGATTTAATCTACATAAATTTGCAAAATATGCAAAACAGCATATATGGTAAACAAAGCAAACAAAATAAAATGAATGGTAACACAATTCAGAATAGTTATTATTCCTGAGGAAGCAGAGCAGGGAATGAGGACAGGGAAAGATACACCAGAAGCAAGTATAATCTTCTTTTACATTGGGAGAGTATTGTTGTTTAATACATTGAATATGTTTTATTTAATTGTTATTTTGTACTTATTCAATATTTCATAAACTAGTTTAAAAACCCAAATTAAAAAAAATTAAATAAGTCCCCAGGAGCAGGCCCAGTCAAAGTTAGTCAAGAGAAAAGAAAGGCGACTTCACCATCAAAGCACAGAGACAAGGAAGACAAAAAGAGAATTGAGAGAAGTAAGTGGGAGAAGGAAGTAAATAAGAAGAAAACATGCATGAGGAGGGACCAACAGAAAATTTGCAACATGAAAAACCAGAACAGATCAAGCACTCCAAAGGATCATGAGGTAGCTACCATAGAGGATCCCAACTATAAAGAAATTATGGAAATGACAGAAAGGGAATTTACACTATGGATGGCAAAAACAATGAAGAGAATCGAAGGGAAAGTGGAAAACCATCAAAAAGAAATCCAAAAATTGAACCAAGAAATGAATGAAGGACATGACGAAATTAGAAAGGACATATTGGAGCATAAAGAATTGAAGGAATCAATCAGGAAGCTTCAAAATGCAGTAGAAAGTTTCAATAACATTATCCTATGGAAAAGAAGGAATCTCAGAGCTTGAAGACAAGGCTCTTGAGCTAACTCAGTCATTTAAAGAGACAGAAAAGAAGAGAGTAAAAGCAGAATAATCTCTTAGATAATTATGAGATGTCACAAAGCATAAAAACATATGAATTATAGGTATCCCTGAGGTAGAAGATGAATGATCCAAAGGATTGGAAGCCCTACTGGATGATATCATAAATGAAAATTTTCCAAGCATCACCAAAAATCCAGACACACTCCTTTTTAGATGTATATTGAACCCCAATTCATCCCAGTTCAAAGAAAGCATCTCCTACACACGGTGAACCTGGCCAAGGTAAAAATGAAAGAGAAAATTTTGCAAGCAACAAGGAGCAAGCATTGACTGACCTAAAGGGGTAAATCCATCAGGTGACAGCAAAAATCTCAGCTAAAACTTTACAAGCCAGAAGAGATTGGACTCTGACTTTCAGCATACTGAAAAACAAAACAACTGGCAGTCTAGGATTCTGTATGCTGCTAAACTAAGTTTCAAAGTTCATAGAGAAATCAAATCTTTTACTGACAAGCAGTCATTGAGAAAATTTGCCAATACAAGACCAACTCTGCAGGAAGCACTCAGACCCACAATACACACAGACCATCACAATGGACCACCAGAAAAGTAAATACACCTAGAAACTAAAAGTCAAAGCCTAGCTTCCACAATGGCACAAGTGATAAAATTAGGCAAAAAAACTTCCAACTGACAAGATGATCAGAACTCCAGCATGCCTATCAATTCTTTCAATAAATGTGAATGGCTTGAATTCCACCAAAAAGAGGTACAGCCTGGCCGACTAAATAAGAAAACACAAGCCAACTAGGTATTGTCTTCAAGAAACATATCTAATCCTCTAAGAACAGAGCAAGACTCAGGTGAAGGGCTAGAAACTGTATTTTAAGCAAGTGGAAATTAGAATAAAGCAGGGGTCTCAATCTTATTTGCAGATAAAATTGGATTTAAACCAACAAAAATAAAGAAAGCTGAAAATGGGCACTATATACTGGTCAAGGTAATAATACAACAGGAGGACGTTTCAATTCTAAATATATATGCACCCAACTTAAATGCTCCCAGATTTATAAAACAAACCCTAATTGGACTGAACAGTATGATACCCTACAATATCCTAATAGCTTGGGACTTTAATACCTCATTGACAGAATTAGACAGATCTTCTAAACAGAAACTAAACAAAGAAACAATGGACTTAAACATGAGCCTAGAACAGCTGGATTTAATAGATATATACAGAACATACCTACACAATATAACTAAATATATGTTCTTCTCAGCAGCTCATGGTTTGATCATTCTCCAGAATTGATCATGTCATAGGACAGAAACCAAACCTTGACCAATTTTTTAAAAACAGAAATTATACCTTGTATTTTTTCAGACCATGATGGAATAAAGGTAGAACTCAACTCCAACAAAAACCTTCATCTCCACAAACTCATGGAAACTAAACAACCTTACACTGAATGACAGCTAAGTCAAGTAGCAGATAGAGAAAGAAACCAGTAGATTCCTTGAACAAAAGGAAGTGAAGCTACAAGCTACAAAAACCTGTGGTATACTGCAAAAGCACTACACCTCAACACCCTAATGAATCATCTCATGAAACTGGAAAAAGAAGAGTAATCCAATCCCAAACCTAGCTGAAGAAAAGAAATAACCAAAATCAAATCAGAATTAAGTGCAATTGAGGACAAAAGGACCATTCAGAAGATTAATGAAATAAAAAGTTGATTCTTCGAAAAGATAAATAAAATCGCTAAACCTTTGGCCAGACTAATTAGAAACAGAAAAGATCTCTAATAACCTCAGTCAGAAACAAACAAGGGGAAATAACAACTGGTACCACAGAGATACAAAAGATCTTCTCTGATCACTACCAAAAACTCTATGTCCCCAAATTTGAAAATGTGTAGAAAATGGACCAATACCTTGAAATACATACCTCCCCAGACTTAACCAAGAAGAAACAGATCTCTTGAACAGACCAATATCAAGCACCAAAACTGCAACAACAATAAAAAATTTTCTAACAAAAATAGTCCTGGACCACACAGTTTTATATCAGAATTCTACCAAACTTCAGAGAAGAACTCATACTTACATTGCAGAATATATTTTAAAATATTGAAGAAGGAAATCTCTTCAATTTGTTCCACAAAGAAAATATCACCTGGATACCCAAAGCAGGAAAGGACCCAGAACTAGTCTTTAGTTTCATATATTTTCTTGTTTTCAATTTCATTGATTTTTGCTCCAACATTTATTATTTTCTTCCTTTTTGATTTGAGTTTTATTTGATTTTCTCAATTTATTAAGGTGGAAGTTTAAATCATTGATACTAGTTTTCTAATACAGTTGGCTTTTTCTATCTTTAAGTTCTAGAGTGGATCAAAAATACTTGAAAAACATAAATAATGTAAATTTAAGAAATATATAGTATAACAGCTATTTATGTGGGATGTATATTATATTAGATATTATTAGTAATATAGAGATGATTTAAACTAAGTATATGGAAAGATAGGCCTAGTTTAAATGTAAACACTATTCTATTTTATACACTATACGGGACTTGATCATCTATGGATTTTGATATCCAAGAGAGGTCCTGAAACTAATGCCCTGCAGATGCAAAGGGATGATGGTAGTAGAAGCATTTAATACAATAAGTCTTTCTGTAAGTAATGCTTTAGTTGCATCCTACAAAGTCAGATGTTTTTATTTTCCTTCAATTCAAAATGTTTTCTTGTTCCTAGTAACAAATGATGGAACAGTTTGAACAACAACATAATGTAGCATTGGATTATATCAAAAAGTATAAAATAATTATTCACAAGCTCATACTGATATAAATAAATGATCGAATGTGTTAGTAAATGGGAGAAAAAATACAAATCTCCGATGCAGAATAATTCCAAATGCATTTTGTTGATATTCTACTCTGAAAGAAGTGGATCATAATTCTCCATCCCTTAAATTGGAGCTTCATGAAGTGACTTTCTTTCAAAGAATGTAGTATGGCAAGAGGAGTACAAAGAGCGACTGTGTACATGAGAAATTTAACAAACACTATTGCAGCCATGTCATAAATCATGTTGATAGTATATACCCTTGATATGATATGAATATGGTACTTTTCCTTTTTGATCTTCTTCTCAAAAATATATAACCCTCATTCAAATAATGAGAAAAAATTATACAAATTCCAACAGAGGAGCCTTGAAGAACGTGCCTGGTCAGTACTCTTCACATTTGTCAAGACCATCAAAACCAAGAAAAGTCAAATCTGAGAAACTATCACAGTTAAAAGGAGCCCTGAGGAGACATGATATCTAAATGTAATGAGTTTTCCTATATGAGATTCTGAAAGGGGGGGTGAAGAACTAAGAAAATGAGAATAAAACATGGACTTTAGTCATTAATAATATTGGTTCATTAATTGTAACAAATGTGTCATTCAAATGCAAGATGTTAATAATAGGGGAAGGTTTAGCAGAAGATATATGGGAACTCTATGTATTATGTGCTCCTTTTTTTAGTAAATATAAAGCTGTTCTAAAAAAGTCTCTTAATTATTAACAAAATGTCTTCACAACAAATTTCTCTTGTGATTTCCTTTTTGATCTGGGGTTGCTTAGAGGTATTTTTCTGAAATTTGTTTATTGTAGTAAAGGATAGATAACATACAATTTACTATCTAATGATTTTTAAGTGTATAATATGGTAGTATGAAGTACACTCATATTATTGTGTACCATAACCATCATCCATTTCCAGAACTGTTTCCACCTTGGAAAATGGAGACTCTATCACCCACTAAAAAACAACTCCTTATTTTCCCTTCCCCCAGTCTCTGGAAACCCCCAATCTACTATTTGTCATTATAAATTGGTCTATGTTAGGTATCTCATGTAAGAATCATCATAATTTATCTTTTTATAATTGGCTTATTTTATTTAGCATAAAATTTTCACAGTTTATTCATGTGTCAAAATACCCTTCCTTTTTAAGGCTAATAGTTTACTGTGTGTATGTGCCATATTTTTGCTTATTGGGTTGATTTTGCATTTTAAGAACATTATAAGTAATGCTTCTGTGAATAATGGTATATAAATATCTTTTCAAGATTCTGCTTTTTATTCGGAACCACTATACTATTTTACACAATGGTAAACACAATAGTACACAATGTGTACTATTTTACACATTGTACACTCTCACCAACAGTGTATGTAAGGGTTTATTTCTGTAATGTGATTTTTTTCATTGGTTTTTATGTCTACCTATACCAGTACCACACTATTTCACTATTTTAATTTCTATAGCTTTGTACTAAATTTTGAAATTAGAAAGTGTGAGTCTTCTTTTTTCTTCTTTTTAAGTATTGTTTTGGCTGTTGGGATCCCTTGAAAATTTATGTGAATTTTAGGATGAGTTTTTCTGTTTCTGCAAAAGACCCAGCAGTACTATAAAGATTGCATTGAGTCTGTAGATTATTTGGGGTAGTATTGATATTTTTATGATATTAAATCTTCCAGTACATGAACATGAAATGTCTTTCTTTTATTTATTTCAACAGTGTTTTGTAGTTTTCATTGTATAGGTCTTTCACCTCTTTGGTTAAGTTCCAAAGTGTTTTATTATTTTTCTTTTTCTATTGTAGATGGAATTGTTTCTTAAATTTTATTTATAAAATTTATATTTATGTAAATATTTATGCACATTCGTGCATATAAATGCAGCTGATTTTTGTGTGTGAGTTTGTAACTTACTACTTTACTGAATTTATTAGTTTTAACAGCTTCTTTTGTGTGGTGGGGGAATCCTTAGGATTTTCTGTATGTAAGATCATATTATCTACAAACAGAAATCATTTTGCTTAATTGCTTTCCACTTTGGATGCATCTTTTTTTCTTCTTAATTGCTCTGATTAGGATTTCTAGTAACTTGTTCAATAGAAGTAGTGAAAGCAAAATCTTCACTTTACTTCTTATGGAAAACTTTCTGATTTTACCCTTGAATATGATGCTTGCTGTGGGTTTTTTTTTTTATATGTGACTTTTATTATGTTGACATAGTATTTTCTGTCTCTAGTTTGTTGAATTTTTTTTTTAATTATGAGAGACTATTGAATTTTGTCAAATGCTTTTTCTCTGCACCAATTGAGATTTTCCCCATCATTCTGTTATTGTGTTGGATTACCTTGATCAATTTTTGCATATTAAACCATTCTGTGTTTCAGGAGTAAATCCCACTTGGTCACGATGTATAATCATTTCAATATGCTGCTGAATATTTGGTTTGCTAGACCTTTGTTAAGGATTTTTGTATAAATGTTCAGAAAGGACATTGATCTGTAGTTTTCTTTTCTTATAATATGATTGTCTGGCTTTGATATCAGGATGATCCTGGTCTAATACAATGAATGAGAAAGTCCTATTTCCTCTTTAATTTTTTTGCAACAATTTGAGAGGGATTGGTGTTAGTTTTTAAATGTTTGCTAGAATTTACTGGTGAAGCCATCAGGTCCATAGCTTTACTTAATGGGGAAATGTTTGATTACTGATTCAATCTGCTTACGAATCATAGGACTATTCAGATTTTCTATGTCCTAGTGGTTTGATTTTGCTAGGTTTCATGTTTCTACTGATTTGTCCATTTCAGTGAAGTTATCCTTTTTTTAGCATACAAGTGCTCGTAGTATTCTCTTAGAATTTTGTTCCTTCACTACAGAAGCTGTTGTTCCCCTCCCCAACAATGTACCAAGAGGAAGGATTTCTCAAGTTCCTCACCCTGTCTTCAGTTTTTCTCCTGACCTTCTAATGAGATCTTCACATGCATTATTTTTTCATTGTTTTTTACTTTTCTTCTCTTCATTAATTTATGCATTATCCTATGTCAATAAGTTAATTTTCAATCATGTAGTTTTGAATGTTAATTTTATTTTCTTAAGTATGCAAAATTATTTTTCACATCATTCTGTTTTCTCATCTTTGAATTCTTATTTAAAATAGTTTATTTTCTAGGCAGTGCCTATAGCTTAGTGGATAGGGCACTGGGCACATACACAAGGCTGGAGGGTTTGAACCTGGCCCGGGTCAGCTCAAACAGCAACAACTGCAATAACAACAACAAAAAATAGCCAGGCATTGTGGTGGGCACCTGTAGTCCCAGCTACTTGGGAGGCTGAGGCAAGAGAATTGCTTAAGCCCAAGAGTTTTAGGTTGCTGTGAGCTGTGATGCCATAGCATTCTACCCAGGATGACAGCTTGAGATTCTGTCTCAAAAAAAAAAAAAAAAAGTTTATTTTCTTATTTTTTCTTTAGATGTTGCATATAAAAAATGAATTTTCTTTTTCTAGATTATCTTCCATTCCAGAATGGATCCTTAATGTTTTTCATGCTATATTGAATTACTATTTTTTTCTGCATCTCGTGTCTTATTTCCATGTATAGCTCTATCTCTTTAATGTTGTTAATTGAACATGAATGATTTCTTCCTGACTCCCATTCTGTTTTCTTTGAATCTCATTATCTTCCATTATAAAGTACATTTTGATAGCTGAATTTTGCCCACAGACAATGAAGACATTGTAAAACAGAACAAGTGTGCTAAAAGGGTAGAGAGAGGAGACAAAGCACAAGGGATGTGCTTTTGTATGAAATGTTGAGAAGATATTATAAATGTCCTTACGCAACATCAATCACATTCTCCTCCTATTGTACCTTCCTTTATAGCCAAATAGGAAAGCCAAAAATGATATTCCCAAGACTTCCTGGTAGCTGGTGTGGGCATGACCAATCATATGCGCTTAGCCAAAATGTAAATATGTGATAGAGGCTTATGCTTCTCTATTTATATCTGGACAGAGATTAAGGGGTGAGAAAAAGTCTTGCTTCTCTTTCCCAAAATTCCTGAAAAAACTTCTCCTTGCTTCCCTTTGACCCAGCTCATCTTCTACTCCTGAATTATTCACTGGCAAATGTTTTCTTGTGAAATGACCATGAATGCCTTTAAGTAACATCATTTCATGGAATTTTTATTCCCTTTTTTGGGCTGTTTAGACATCCTCTTATACTAAGGTTAGAAATGTTTGTGAGACAATGTTGTGTTTCTGTTAATGTCTATCCCAACCAACAGTCCCTCACTAATACCTCTATAAAGAACTTCTGGATACAGTGGGGTTCCAAGATGAGATGTGCTGCTCAGTGCTATACTGATTCTTAGAAGTTTCCATCTTTCTTTTGCTTAATTACTTCATATTTTTTTTTGCATTAACTTGATTTTTGTAACTTGATTTGGCTTTGCTAAGAGATTATGAGAACTGATTTCATTTTAACTTTATGCCTCATAACTTTGAAATTTTTAAAATAGTCTTTTACTATTGACTTTTATTAATATATTTATTATATTTTTGCCAGTGGACATGGTGTACAAAATTTCAGATATTTGGAACCTATACTATAAAATTTACCTAAAAGAGCATCATTTAAATAAAGATTTAGTGCATCTTATTAAATAGAATATACCCTCTTATTATTGATTATAAGTGTTCACATATCTTATTAATTAGTGTTCATAGCCTTATTAATATATATAGATCCTCTATGTCTTTGGGGAATGTGTGAATGCACATGTGTGCAATTGATTTGTTTTGGAGTAAAATGTAAATGTGTGTTGGATTCTCTATACTCTCTAATCTCAGACACCAGAGAGCTCTGAACACTTGGTCCCAGAAGGATAAAGGTTCTCTCTTTTTCCTAATTCAAGTCTTGTATATTCTTGCCTTGACATAATGTGTGAATCAACATAACCAGCTGTTATTCATTGTAAAACAGAATAGTTCTTAGTCTACTGCTTCTGTTAAAATTATAGCACTGAACAGTTTTCTCTATGAACAGTGGATTTTGTGTAATTTCAATGTGCGTAGCCATGATTTTTTTGAAAAACAAAGATAGTCTCTTTCAAAGTAATAGACTTTTCATCTCTGAAAAGATAAACTTCCATTGACCTTTAAATCGCTATGTCTTGAGATAAAACAACAATTAAAAAAATAAACTGTCCTTTCACATACATACAAGTAACTTACAGATGTGAAATTTTCTCTTTCTTAGATATACACAAAATTGTTACTGAAGGGGAGCTAAATCAATTGGCTCGGATTCGACCTTCAGTGTTTAATATTCATGAACAATCAGCCATCAAGGATTGTTTGAAAATGCTTGAGAAAAAGGTAGCAGGATATGATCTCACCCAAGAGTTTGTGGTAAATATTCTGGTATTAATGAAAGTATATATGATTTATTATTTCTATGATATTATCAGAGGCTTCCTCCTCCTCTCCTCTCCCCTCCCCTCTCCATCTCTCCCCTCTTCTTTTTCTTCTCCCTCCCCTCATGATTTTTAAAATAATAGATGTACACACTAAAAAAAGTCAAATTGCATAAAAGAGTATAAAATGGATAGAAAGTCTTTCCACCTCCCCTACCAAGATCTCTCTCTCAACTTCCCAGTTCCCTTTCCAATATTACATTTGCCATGTAAACTTCTAGAAAATTTGCTGGCATGTACTTTGCTCTTTTACTTTGAAAAAGCAATTTTACAGGAGGTGGCGCCTGTGACTCATTGAGTAGGGTGCTGGTCCATATGCCAAAGGTGGCAGGTTCAAACCTGGCCTTGGCCGAACTGCAAAAAAACAGAAAAATAGCTGGGCATTGTGGTGGGCTCCTGTAGTCCCAGCTACTTGAGAGGCTGAGGCAAGAGAATCATCAAAGCCCAGGAGTTGGAGGTTGCTGTGAGCTGTGTGATGCCACAGCACTCTACCAAGGGCGATAAAGTAAGACTCTGTCTCTACTAAAAAAAAAAAAAAGAAAAGAAATTTTTACAGGAGATAGAATTTCTGAATACATTATTGGAATATATAGCTCTATCTCATTCTTTTTAAGTACTGAACAATAGTTATTTATATGGATAAATAGTTTCTTTAAATAGTTCTCTATATTGAACATTTAGATTATTCTAATCTTCACTATTATAAATAGTAGTCACAACTTGTCATATGCCTATGTGAATATGTATTTTTTTTTATTTCAGATTAATATGAGGGTACAAATGATTAGGTTACAATGTTTGCATTTGTTAGGTAAAGTCTCTGTTGTAACTGTGTCCTGCACTGGCTGGTATGACATATACCCTTACATTGTGCCCATTAGGTGATAGGACAACAATCCCCCTCCCTTTCTCCCTCTCTCCCATTCCCCCTCCTGTAACTTGAATTGAATTGAGTTTTTCTCTTGTGTGTGTGTATGTATTAGTTCATCTGCTGGCTTCATATTAGTATTGAGTACATTGGATACTTGCTTTTTCATTCTTGTGATACTTTACTAAGAAGAATGTGTATGAACTACATCCAAGTTAATATAAAAGTTATAAAGTCTCTATCTTTTTATGCCTGAATAGTACCCCATGGTATACATATGCCACAGTTTATTAATCCATCCTTGGGTTAAGGGGAACTTAGGTTGTTTCCACATCTTGGTGGTTGTAAATTGAGCTACAACAAATAGTCTAGTACTAATGTCCTTTTGACAAAATGAATTTTTTTTTCTTCTGGGTGTATGTCTAGTAATGGGATATGGGATGAAATGGAAGTTGTTTTGAATTCTTTGAGGATTCTCCATATCTCTTTCTAAAGAGGTTGTATTAGTTTGCAGTCCCACCAACAATGTAGAAGTGTTCCCTTCTCTCCACATCCACACCAGCATCTGCAGCTTTGGGACTTTGTGATTGGGGCTTTTCTCAAATAGAATGCGGGTTAGGTGATATCTCAGGATGGTTTTGATTTGCATTTCTCTGATGATTTGGTACAATGAACATTTTTTCATGTTTATTAACCATTCATCTGTCTTCCTCAGGGAAGGTTCTGTTCATGTCTCTTGCCCAGTGATAGTTCTTTTTTTTTGTTTGATTAGTTTGAGTTCTCTGTAAATTCTATTTATCAATCCTTTGTCAGATTCGTAATATGCAAATATCTTTTCCCTTTCTGAAGGTTGTCTATTTGCTTTGATTGTTGAATCCTTAGCTATGCAGAAGCTTTTCAGCTTAATTAAGTATTATCTATTCATTTTTGTTATTATTGTTATAATTGCTGCCAAAGTCTTCATAAAATCTTTCTCCAGGCTGACATGATCAAGAGTTTTTCCCCTGTTTTCTTCTAGGTTTATTATTGTTTGATGTCTTAGCTTTAAATCTTTTGTTCATCTTGATTCAAATTTTGTAAGTGATGTAAGGTGAGAGGTCCAGTTTCAGTTTTTTACATGTGGTTAACTAGTTCTCCCAACACCATTTATTGAATAGGGACTCTTTTCCCCAGTGTATGCTTTTCTTTGGTTTATCAAAGATCAGATAGTGGTAGGATGCTGGTTTCATCTGTAGGTTTTCTACTCTATTCCATATGTCTATGTCTCTGGTTTTATGCCAGTACTATGCTGTTTTGATCACTATTGACTTTGTCTCTGAGTCTGGCAGAGACAAATCTGCCTCTGGATTTGTTTTTATTACTAAGAATTACCTTGGATATACAAGTTTTTTTCTGTTTCCTTACAAAATGATGCACTGTTTTTGCTAGTTCTTTAAAGTATCATGTTGGTATTTTAATGAGGATTGCATTAAGTCTGTAGATTACTTGAGGTAGTATAGACATTTTAACAATGTTGATTCTTTCCAGCCAAGAGAATGGTATGTTTGTTAATGTTTTCTACTATTTCTATGTTTCTAATTTTTCCTACTATTTCTATTTTCTTCAATTTGTTAATGTTTTCTACTGTTTTTTCTTAGAGTTTCATAATTCTCTTGGTAAAGATCCTTCACTTCCTGTGTTCAGTATATTCCATGGTATTTCTTTTTCTTTGACGCTACCTTGAAGGGTAGTGTGACCTTGGTTTGCTTATCAAGTCATCTGTTATTGGCGTATACAAAGGCTGTGGATTTATGGACATTGACTTTATACCTTGAGATGTTTACTGTATTTCTTGATCATTTCCAGAAGTCTTGCAGATGAGTATCTGTGATTGTCTAAGGATAAGATCATATCATCATCAATGAGAGTTTAACCTTTTCTACCTCCATTTGGATGCCTTTGATAGCCTATTCTTAGTGATTGCATTGGCTAGAACTTCTAGAACTATGTTGAATAGTTGTGGCAATAGAGGATATCCATTTCTAAGTGGAAAACCTTTCAGTTTTACTACATTCAGTATAATATTGGCTGTGAGTTTGTCATAGATAGTTTCAATCAGTTTAAGAAATGTGCCATTAATGCCTGTTTTCTTAAGCATTCTTGTTAGAAACGGATGCTAAATTTTATCAAATGCTTTTCCTGCATCTGTTGAGAGGATCATGTGGTCTTTTGTTTGCTTTTATTTATGTGGTGAATTACATTTATGGATTTGAGTGTATTAAAGTAGTCTTACATCCCTGGGATAAAGCCTACTTGATCATGATATATTTATTTTTAAATGTGCAGCTGTAATATTTGCTAGAATTTTATTGAGTATCTTTGCATTAGTGAAATTGGTCTGTAGTTCTCCTTTTTTGGTGGGGTTCTTTCCTGGTTTTGGTATCAGGATGATGTTTGCTTCATAGAACATACTGGTGAAGATTCCTTCTTTTTCTGTTTTCTTTGTTATTAAATCATAGCTGTGTACATTAATGCAATCATGGGGTACAATGTAAAGGTTTCATATACAATCTGAAATATTTTCATCAACTGTTTAACATAGCCTTCATGGCATTTTCTTAGTTATTATGTTAAGACATTTATATTCTGCATTTAGTAAGTTTCACCTGTACCCTTCTAAGATGCACCGTAGGTGTAGACCCATCAATTACCCTTCCTCCCCGTTTTCTCCCCCCTCTTCTTTCTTAATGTTTTGGAATAGTTTCTGCAGTGTAGGTACAAGCTCTTCTTTGAAGGTTTGAGAATTCTGATGTGAAGCCATCTAGTCTAGGGCTTTCTGCTTTGTGTTGTTTGGGGGAGCTTTTTATTGTTTCTTCAATTTCAGTGGTTGATATTGGTCTGTTCAAGAGATACATTTCATACTGGTTAAGTCTAGGGAGGTTGTGTGATTCTAGGTATTGTCCACTTGACATTGTCAAATTTCTGGGTATAGAGTTTCTTGTGGTAGTCAGAGGTAATCTTTTGTGTCTGTGTAGTATGTGCTGTTCTTTCTCCTTTTTTATTTCTTTTTGAGTTTATTAAAAGTTTCACTTTTCTGTTTCACTTAATTTGTTTCATTAATTTTATAAATGATTCTTTTGTTTTCAATTTCATTTATTTCTTATTTAAGTTTGGTTATTTCTTTTCTTTGGCTGGGTTTAGGATTGGATTGCTCTTCCTTTTTCATTTCCTTGAGATGATTCATTAGGTCATTGATGAATTCTCTTTCTGTTTTTCAGATGTAGGTATCTAAAGCAACAAATTACCCTCTTTTACCCAACTGCTTTTGCAGTATCTCACAGGTTTTGATAGCTTGTAGCTTCATTGTTATGTTCAAGGAATCTAATAATTTCCTTGACCCAGCTGTCGTTCACCATAAGGTTGCTTAATTTCCACACCTTTTGGGTGGGAATGAAATTTTTTGTTGGAGTTGAGTTTCACTTTTATTTCCTTTTGGTCTGAGAAGATACAAGGTATAATTTCAATTATTTGAATTTTATTGAGGTTGGATTTGTGTCCTAGGATATGATCAATTTTGGAATGTGATCCATGGGCTGATGAAAAGAACATGTATTCATTAGCTTTGGGATGATATGTTCTACATTATTTATTAAGCCAGTGGTTCTCAACCTTCCTAATGCCTCCTAATGGTGTGACCCTCTAATACAGTTCCTCATGTTGTGGTGACCCCCAACCATAAAATTATTTTCGTTGCTACTTCATAACTGTAATTTTGCTACTGTTATGAATCATAATGTAAATATCTGATATACAAGATGTATTTTCATTGTTACAAAGGGGTTGGGACCCACAGGTTGAGAACTGCTGTATTAAGCCAATTTGTTTTGGGGTCACATTTATAATCTTTGTTTATTTTCTGTTTAGAGTATCTATCCACTTCTGTGAGAAGAGTGTCAAAATCCATAGCCATTATGGTGTTGTAGTATATCATATTGTTCAGCCTAATTAGGGTGCATTTCATAAATCTGGGAACATTTATATTGAGTACTTATATATTCATAATTTAAATGCCCTCTTGTGGTATTGTTCCCTTGACCAGTATGTAGTGACCATCTTGGTCTTTCTTAACTTTAATTACTTTAAATCAACTTGTAGCCACAAATAAGATTGAGAACCCTGCTTTCTTCTGATTTCCATTTGCTTGAAATACTATTTTCCAACCTTTCACTCTGAGTCTTGATTTTGTCTTTCAAGGTCAGATTTGTTTCCTGGAGATAGCATATAGATAGCTTGTGCTTTTTTATCCATCCAGTGCCTCTTCAGTTGTGAATTCAGTCCATTGACATTTATTGAGAAAATTGATAAATGTGGTGGAATTCTATTCATCTCATTTGGGGAATGTTTGTTGCTTTGTTTTATTATTTGCTCTATTGTGAAAGCTAGGCTTTGTCCTTTAGTTTCTAGGTGTCTACTTTGGGTCCATTGTGATGGTCAGTATTGAAAACCTATCTGAGTATTTCCTACAGAGATGGTCTTATTATGGCAAATTTCCTCAATGTTTGCATGTCAATAAAAGATTTGTTTCTTCATCAACTTTGAAACTTAGTTTAGCAGAGTGCAGAATTCTGGACTAAAAGTTGTTTTGTTTAAGAAGGTTAAAGATAAATGACCACTCTCTTCTGGCTTGAAAAGTTTCAGCTAAAAGTTTGCTGTCACTTTGATGGATCTGCTTCTGTAGGTCAATTGGTATTTATTCCTAGGTACTTACAAAATTTTCTCTTTCATTTTGACATTTTCTAGGTTTATTACAATGTCTAGGAGATGCTCTGTTTGAACTGAGATTAACCAGGATTTGATATCCCTCTAAAAGGAGGGTGTCAGAATCTTTGGTGATACTCTGCAAATTTTCATTTATAATGTCTTCTAGTAGGGCTTCCATTCCTTTGTGGCATTCTTCTTCCTTTTCAGGGATAACTATAGTGTATATGTTTGAATGCTTCATGAAGTCCCATAATTCTCCAAGTGATTATTCTGCTTTTACTTTCTTTCTTCCTTTTTTTTTTTTTTTTTTTTTGCCTACTTAAATATTGGGGTTAACACAATATCCTTAAACACTAGGTCTGAAATTATTTCTTCTCCATGTTCTAATCTGTTACTTATGCTTTCTACTTTGTCACCCTTGGTAGAGTACCATGACATCACAGCTCCCAACAATCTCAAATTCTGGGTCTCAGGTGATTCTCTTGCCTCAGTCTCCTGACTAGGTGGGACTATAGGTGCCCGCCACAATGCCTGGCTGTTTTAGAGATGAAGTCTGCTCTGGCTCAGGCTGATCTTGATCTCCTGAGCTCAAGCAATCCACTCGCCTCGACCTCCCAGAGTAGGGAGGGATAATAGGCATGAATCACTTGGCATGGGATAATAGGCATGAACCACTTGCGCCTGATCTTTTTTTTCTTTTTGAAGAAAGAATTTCAGAGGTAGAGGACAAAGCTCTTGAGATAACTCAGATAGTTAAAGAGGCAGAAAAGAAGAGAGAGAAAGCAGAATGTTCACTGACAGAATTATGGGACTTTATGAAGCATTCAAACATACGAGTTACAGGTATCCCAGAAGGGGAAGAAGAATGTCCTAGGGGAATGGAAGCCTTACTAGAAAATATTATGAATGAAAATTTCCCAGATATCATCAAATATTTAGACACACTCCTTTCAGAGGGATATCAGACCACAGGTCCCCTCAACTCTAACTGAGCTTCCTCAAGACACATAATGATGAACCTTGACTTTTGTCAAAGTCAACACAAAAGAAAAGATTCTTCAAGCTGCCAGGAGTAAGTGCCAGTTGGCCTGCAGGAGCAAATCCATCAGGGTGACTGCAGATTTCTCTAATGAAACTTTCCAAGCAAGAAGACAATGGTCACCTACCTTTAATTACTTAAACAGAACAATCTCCGGCCCAGAATTCTATATCCTGCTAAGCTAAGCTTTAAAATTGACAGAGAAATCAAATCATTTACTGATATACAAACATTGAGGAAATTTGCCACCAACAAGACCAGCTCTACAGGAAATACTTTAACCTGTTTTACACACTGACCATCACAATGAATTGACAGCAAAGTAAGAACTCAGAAATTAAAGGACAGAACCTAACTTCCATGCTGATGCAAAAGATAAAACTAAGCAATTGACTCTCACAAAATAAGATGAACAGAACACTACCAAAGTTATCAATTATCTCAATAAATGTTAATGATTGAATTCCCCACTGAAGAAGCATAGATTGGCTGACTGGATTAAAAAACACAAGCCATTCGTTTGCTTTCTGTAGGAAACACAACTAGCTTCAAAGACAAATTAAAACCCCAAGTTAAGGGTTGGAAGACAATTTTTCAGGCAAATGGAATTCAGAAGAAAAGAAGAGTTACAATCTTATCTTCAGGTACATGTGGATTTAAAGCAACTAAAGTCAAAAAAGACAAAGTGGTCACTTTATATTGGTCAAGGGAAAAATACAACAAGAAGATGTTTCAATTTTAAATATTTATGCACCCAATTTAAATGCTCCCAGATTCGTGAAACAGACCTTACTCAGTCTGAACAATATGATATCCTATAATACCATAATAACAGGGGACTTTAACACTCCTCTTACAGAGCTGGACAGATCCTCTAAACAGAAATTAAACAAGGATATAGGGGACTCAAATGAGACCCTAGAACAATGGTGCTTGATAGACACATATAGAACACTCCATTCCCCCCCAGATAAAGAATATACATTGTTCTCATCAGCCCATGGAACATTCTCCAAAATTGATCATATGCTAGGACACAAAACTAACCTCAACAGAATCAAAAGAATTGAAATTTTACTTTGTATTTTCTCAGACCACAAGGCACTAAAGGTGGAACTCAACTCCAACAAAAACTTTGTAAAGTTCACTCCTCAATCTTTGGTGCAAAGATTGGTCTGGCTTCTCTCTTGGTATTTCTTATCAACTTTAAGTAGCCATTTTGCCTTGAAATCATGATTACAAATTTTCCTTTGCAGATGCCTTCCCGGGGGGTAC
>CAUYON010009425.1:0-40304 GCA_963573935.1 Arctocebus calabarensis | reverse complement strand
GTGGCATCACAGCTCACAGCAACCTCCAATTCCTGGGCTCAAGCGAGTCTCCTGCCTCCGCCTCCCAAGTAGCTGGGACTGCAGGTGCCCGCCACAACGCCCAGCCATTTTTTTTGGTTGCAGCCGTCATTGTTGTTTGGTGGGCCTGGGCTGGATTCGAACCTGCCAGCTCAGGTGTACATGGCTGGCTCCTTAGCCCGATGAGCCACAGGCGCCAAGCCTATAAATATGTTTTTAAATCAAGCTGCTTAAAAGTTGAGTGCAAACATCTGGACACTTTATATCTAAATACTTCAACCTGTATCTTGTAAAAAACAAAGACATTTTTGCACATGTACTATCTTTACTAGTTATTTTTCAGGTTTGTTGAAAGAATAGAATGAGATAATATACTAACAAGCACTGCTTAATGAAATTTATTGGTTAGAAGCTCTGCCATCACAAACAACATTAATCCAAGCTTTGTAGACTCCAGTTTGCCTAACTTCCAAACTATGTTCAAATCTCACTTATAGTTTTTTTACAGCTTGATTATTTTTAACTCTGAACAACCTTGAATTTGTTCATTCTGGAGCATAGAGTGACAGATAAAAGTATTTGTATTCCAAATACTCCATCAATTGTCCCAGCATCATCCTTTTGACCCTGAATTATGATGAATGCATGTGCTTGTGCAGACTCTTCAGTTGGCATGATGCTGATACGCATACATTTTTGTTACTATGACTAGCTTACGTGACACCAGTCCCCTAATGACACAATTAAATTTCAGTTACCATGGTGTATTACTTGTGAGTGATCACATATAAAGTACAGATTTCAGCCTATGAATCACTACATAAAAACCAGATGCACATTATGATCAATGACCAGCCATGTTCCTTAGAGTCTGCCTAGGACTGGCCCCCGGGAATTTGTTATTCAGTTTATACATGGGCAGAAAAGTGTGCAGTTATAGTGCCTCATCTTCTAGGGATAAATGCCTGCAATGGCTCAGAAAAAACAGACAATCAAAAGAGGAAATCGGCCAAAACAAATTTGACAATGCAGCAAATAAATAGAAAGTGGTAACACTGGAAGTGGAAATTGAATTGAATATAAATGGAGTTATAAAAGAAATAAATGACCATTGGAATGTCGACACTGCTGCCATTAGAAAAAGTCTAGGTAAGTAGCCAGAAGAATTTAGAAAAAGTGCACTTAATGGCATAGATGAGGAAAGTGGTTATGATGAAAAGGATGAAGATGTCCGGGAGGAAGTGCTGTCCGCATAAACTTACCATCAAATGAACTCTCAGAGATATCTCACAACAGAAAAAATGCAAAGGGTAAGATAATGGAAGCTCATCTAAACTGAGAAAGGAGTGTGACAAGTCTCCAAGGTACAGAGAAAAAGCTTGCTCTCTGTCATAAGATACACCGTGAGGAGAAGGCAAGCAATGTCAAAATGACTTTTCTAAAAGGTTTTTTTTATAGAGGAATAAAACACTTTGATTCTTTCAAAGTTTCTAAATGTTCTAAATTTCAGTGTGCTATATTAGTTTTACCATTTTTTCTTATGCAATTTATAACTAATAGTGAGTTTTAATATTTTTATCATTTTTTCCTTTTCTTTAAAAAATTTTTATGTATTTCAAAATATTAATTAAATGCATATAAGTGTTTTTGTTACAAGGCTATCTTGTATAATGTCTAAGTAGGGGCTGTTGATATGCCCATCACCAGAATAGTGCTCTCTGTACCCATTAGGTAGGTTTATATCCCATACCCACCCTCCTGCCTTGCTTGGTTTCTCATGTCCTTCATATTGCTTTGTGCTCATCTTTAGGCACCACTTGTTAGTGAGAACATACGCTGTGTGGTTTTCCATTCCTGAGATACTTCACTTTGGATAATAGTCTCCTGTTCCCTCCACATTGCTGCAAATGACCTTATTTTATTCCTTTTTATGGCTAAGTAGTACTTCATGGAATATAGCAGATATCACATTTTCCTTATCCACTCATGGATTGAAGGGCACTTAGCTTGATTTCACATCTTTGCAATTGCAAATTGTGCTCCAGTAAACATTTGCATGCAGGTGTCTTTTTGATAAAATGACTTCATTTCCTTTGGGTAGAGTGAACTGATGGATGGAATGGTAGTTATTTTTTCGAGGAACCTCCATACTGTTTTCCATAGAGATTGACAATTTCTTGTAAAAAAAATCATGAACTGATTATAATTTTCCCATTGATCATTAAAATTATTTTTCATGGTATCATCTTGCATGATCATCTTCACAGTTTCTATTCTGTTTAATTCAGACATTTGATTTTACTTTATTTTGTTTCATTGTTACCACAAGTCTTAGGTATCATAGCTTTTTTTTTTTTTTTTACTTTTCTAAATACATGTATTTATTATTCTTCATTACATTATTCCCCACCCCCACCCCCCAGTGGTAAGACAGAATTTATTTACAGAAAAGAATACAGAAAACATTAAAGCTCCTGGTAGTGGGAGGGAATTCAAGCGGGGAGAGAGAAGCTCTCTCTGTTTCTCTCCTGTTCTTTCCCTGTCTCCTCCTTTAGGCCTTTAGTCTCAGGGTATATATAGGTGTATGGGTTCCTTGGCCAGGAAACGAATGAATACAGTTCCTTCCGCCAGGGGCAAGGTGAATGAATGCATCAATGAATGAATACAGTCCATTCATGGAAATGAGGCCCAGGAAATTCACAAGAAATTGACCGAGGCATAGGAAATGGGGGTTCCACATTTAGTCCTAAGTGTAAAGTGAAGGAGACACCAAGGCACAGGTGTCTCCTCGGCAGTTGTCCAGCCTTTTTGGCTATTGGAGCCTCTGGTGGGGGGTGGGGGTCCCCCTCCTTGCCTGTCATCCAGCCCACTGGCTCTTCAGCTGGCTGCCGCAGCACCGACACCGCCAAGGAGGAGGCGGCAGGTCCGCCAGCTCCGCTGAGCTGGCTAGGGCGCCAAATGTCCTGCATCAATTCTCCCTCTCCCAGTAGAAACTAACTGCCGCTAGGGAGAAGGGGCAAAGACTCAATCTAACTGCTTCCTGCTGAATCCAAGGAGCATTTTTTCAAATGTTTATTAGCCATTTGTCACTGAGCTTTCTCTGAGAATGTTCTGTTCAAGTCTCTTACCCAGTGGTTTGTTGATTAATTTGAATTCTCTGTAGATCCTTGTTATCCACCCTTTGTTAAATTCAAACCTTGGGAATATCTTTTCCCAGGTCTAAAAGACATGAAGGTTTTCTTTTTACTTTGTTTTGTCCTTCCCTGTGCAGATGCTTTTCATCTTAAGTCTCATTTGTTGTTGTTGAGATTACCACTGAAGTCTTCTACATAAAATCTTTCCCCGGTCTGACATCATCAAGAGTTTTTCCCATACTTTCTTCTAGGATTTATATCATTTCATGCCTTAGGTTTAAATCTTTTATCCATCTTAAGCCAATTTTTATAAGTGGTGGAAGGTGTGCGTTCAGTTTCAGTCTTTGGCATGTGGTTATCCAGTTCTCCCAGAACCTTTTATTGAATAGTGATTCTTTCCCCCAGTGTATGCTTCTGTTTGGTTTATTAAAGATCAGATAGTGACTTGTTTCATCTCCTGCTTTTCTACTATGTTCCATATGTCTGTATCTCTATTTTTGTGCCAATACCATGCTGTTTTAATCACCTTAAGTCTTTAGGTAAAGTGATGCCTTAGGCTTTGTTTTTATTACTAAGAATTGCCTTGTCTACATGGGATTTTTCTGTTCTATACAAAATGAAGTACTATTTTTTCCAGTTTTCAAAGTTTGACATTGGTATTTTAATGGGTATTACAATGAATATGCAGATTGCTTTGGGAAGTATAGACATTTTAACAAGGTTTGTTCTTCCCAGCCAGGAGCATGGAATAATCTTCCATTTGCTAATGTCATCTGCTATTTCTTTTCTTAGGGCTTCATAATTCTCTTTGTAAAGATCCTTCACCTCTTTTGTTAGGTATATTCCTAAGTATTTGATTTTCTTTGCAGCTATTGTGAAAGGAATTGTGTCCTTGATTTGCTTCTCAATTTGGCTGTCATTAGCATATACAAAAGCTACTGATTTGTGGACATTAATTTTATGCCTGAGATGTTACTGTTTAAGACACTTCCAGGAGTCTTGTGGTTGAGTCTCTGGGGTTTTCTAAGTGTAAAATCACATCATCAGCAAAGAGTGAGAATTTGAACTCCTGTGTCCCTATTTGGATGCCCTTCTCTTCCCTGATTGCATTGGCTAGAACTTCTAGAACTATATTGAATAGTAATATGATAGGTGGACATCCTTGTCTGGTTCCATTTCTAAGTAAAAAGGCTTTCAGTTTTACTCCATTTAGTATGATATTAGCTATGGGTTTGTCATTGATGGCTTCAATAAGCTTAATAAATGTGCCACCTATGCCTATTTTTATAAGTTTTATTTTTAGGAAAGGATACTGAATTTTACCAAATGATTTTTCTGCATCTATTGAGATCTTATTGTCTATTTTGTTTTTGCTTCTGTTGATATGGTGAATTACATTTATGAATTTGCATATGTTAAGCCAGCCCCCACATCCCTGGGATGAAGCCTACTTGATCTTGATGTGTAATTTTTTAATGTGTAGCTGCAATCTATTAGCCAAGATTTTATTGAGTATTTTTACATAGACATTCATTAGGGAAATTGGTTTGAAGTTCTTCTTTTTAGTTGTGCCCTTTTGTGGTTCTGGAATCAGGGTGATGTTTGCTTCATAGAATGTGTTGGGGAAAGTTCCTTTCTTCTCAATGTTTTGGAATAGGTTCTGCATTATAGGTACAAGCTCATCTTTGAGGGTTTTATAGAATTCTGGTGTGAAACCATCTGGACCAGGGCATTTTTTGAGGGGGAGATCTTTTGTTTCTTCAATCTCAGTTCTTGAAATTGGTCTGTTCAAGAGATCTAGTTCTTCCAGGTTAAGTCTAAGGAGAGGATATGATTCCAGGTTGGTTCATATCTTCCATATTGTCAAATTTCTGGGCACAGAGTTTCTTGTGGCAGTCAGAAATAATTTTCTGTGGTTGTCGGTTGTTTTTTTCCCCTTTTCATGTCTAAGTGAGGTTATTAAGATTTTATTCTTCTGTTTCTAGTTAATCTGGCCAGTTTATTGATTTTATTTATCTTTTCAAAGAACTAAGTTATGTTTCATCAATTTTCTGAATGATGCCTTTGTTTTCAATTTCATTTATTTATGATTTAACTTTGGTTATTTTGTTTCTTCTGCTAGGTTTGGGATTGTATTGCTCTTCCTTTTCTTGAAGATGATTCATTAGGTTGTTCATGTGTTCACTTTCTGTTTTTTGGATATAGGCAATGAATCAATAAATTTCCCTTTTCAAACAGCTTTGCAGTTTCCTCCAGGTTGTGATAGCTTGTATCTTCATTGTTGCTATGATCAAGGAAATTAATGATTTCCTTTTTTAATCTCTTCCTTGACCAAACTGTCATCCAGTATAAGGTTGTTTAGTTTCCAAGCCTTTGTGTGGAGATGAAATTTTTTGTTGGAATTTACTTCCACCTTTACTGCCTGTGGTCTGAAAAGACACAAGGTATAATTTTAATTCTTTCGATTTTGTTGAGGTTTGATTTGTGTGTTAGGATATGATCTATTTTGAAGAATGTTCTGTGGGCTGATGAAAAGAAGGTGTATTCCTTAGTTTTGGGATGGTGAGTTCTGTATATGTCTATGAAGCCCAGTTGTTCTAGGGTTGTGTTTAAGTCCCTTGTATCTTTGTTTAGTTTCTGTTCAGAGGTTCTGTCCAGCTCAGTAAGAGGAGTGTTAAAGTCCCCTGCTATTACGGTGTTACAGGATATCATATTGCTCAGACCAATTAAAGTCTGTTTCATAAATCTGGGAGCATTCATGTTGGGTGCATAAATAATTAGAATTGAAATCACTTCTTGTCTTGTTCCCTTGACCAGTCTGAAGTGACTAAAAATAAATGTCTTGACAAGCTAAACATATGGAATAAAATAGAAGAAATAATATGTGTCATGGTTTAATGGAGGGGATTATCTTTAGATCCTCAAAAGTAACTGTCTATATACAGAAGGAAGGTTAGCTGTATAGCTGGAAAACACCCTGGGCTTTTTATTTGCCATAGGTTTGTATAACATTTCCCAAAACTGCACATGATTAATGACACAACAAGAACAGTAATGTTTCTATTGGTGTAAGAGTGGAATAGGGCTGAGACTAGTGTCACCAAGAGAACAGTCTACAAAGGTGGAAATCCCTGTATGTCTGCATGGTCTGTTCTGGTAGTGCACACATGCCTATTGTTTACTAGAATTGTTTAATCATTTAGTTTTTATTAATGTAAGTTTAAATCTGAATAGCTCAAGTGGTCAGTGCCTACTATATTATATACTGTATGTCAAGATCAAGAGAAACCTCAGTAGAGCTAGAGTTGGCAAACTATGAAACTGTAGTTGAAGGACATTTAATAGGTTGTATGTACTTCAGATACCATTTAATTCAGTGGAATAAAATTTTAATGACTGTTAAAGAATAGGGGTTAGACCAGTGGTTCTCAGCCTTCCTAATCGCTGCATCATTGCAAATGGAACAAAGGGGTTGTGGCCCACAGATTGAGAACCACTGGGTTAGACATTAGAGGATATTCAAGAGAAAGTAAGGCTGTCTGTGCAATTATAGATCTTATCATCTGCTAGAGAAACCAACAGGAACACATAATCAATTGCAATACAAAGTCCTTTTCCTGGGAATCAGAAGGAAGAAGGGGTGAGTACTAACATATGAATTTGAGAAGACTTCGTGAAGAGGTGGGCCTGCCTTGAAGAGGATTCACATGTAGAGACTGAGAACAGCATTTGGATGAGAAAAGCTGAGGGCCAAAAAAGCGTAAGAGACAAAGGAAATGATGTGTATTGGTCCGTGTTGTGCAAGAGGGTTACTTGGATGTGGATGAGAGAGAAAGTAATGCCACACCTAAAACTTTGAGCTTTGTTTTGTAGTGAATGAAATGAAATGAATATTTCTAAGCTGAAAGTTGATGTATCAGACCTGTGTGCTGCAGGGACACCCCATGGAGTTGATTGGAGGGGAGGTTAGCAGGGTTACTAAAGTAGAAACTGTGGGTAGTATGTTTCTGCTGGAGCACTAGGGAGGAGTGCTTTCTATAGGTAATCTAATGCAGTTCCTTTGAGCTCAGCCTTAACTGTCATTTTTCAAATGAATCAACTGTGGGGTCACATTAACTTTCTTTATATGTTTGAAGAGCTTTAATAGGAGGGATGAAAGGGATTCTATGTAGTACTAGAGGGTCAAAATAGGATTGTAAATACATACAGGTAGATTTGGATCAAGAAAATGATAATTTTTTAATAACGAGAGCTTCTCCGTAAAATAGTGGGTAAGCCCTTGGCCACCTAAGGATTTTGTGTTGGGATGTTACAGGAAAGAGTCTAACTAGTTTTCAGATTTTGAGATTTCAAGCACTGGTCAAAACAGGGTAAGGGAGGAATTAGAGATGCTAACTTTTTATTATACATTTCCTCACTCTCTCAAACTTATCATCTGCTGATATCACCATTTAAGAGAAAAAGTTTATTTTAATCCTACTTACAGAATAGAAAGGACATAATTTTAAAACAAAAATAGGCCATTTCAAGAAAGGTAATGGTATACCCATCTTCCCCTTTTACCCTCCACTTTACTCCCATGATGCCTGCTATGTTTCTTTGAGAACTTCAGCTTCCCGCTTCTTCTCCATAGTGAGGCTGATGCTAAAAAACTTATATGACATTTAAGTTGAAATAATAATTAGTGTTTGTTTAAATCTGATAGGCAGCTAATGTGGTCTGGCAACTAAGGTAATTGTTATTTCTTAAGTTTACGTGGGGGAAACAGTATCATGATAAGCTCTCAGGAACTTGATAGACAAGTTACAGAAATGAAATGGTGGTCTGGGCACAGAATGCTGTAATAGTTAGTACAACAAATGTTGTTTACAAAGACTCCAGAAATAGTAAAAAGAGAGAAATGCTAGTTACAAATAGTTACCATAGAAGGTAAAACTTTCCATTTTTTTATTATACTAAATTACAAAGCTTCATTGATGCATATTTTATCACAGTACTCTTGCCATATGTGATCTGAAGTTTCCACGCACATCCCCAGGGACCACAGTTACTGATACAGATAATCAAGAAGTCCTTTTATGCTCCTCTCAACACTGCCACTGCTCAGATTGAAATTAGCATCTTTTACAATGAAATACCAGTGGCTGTCACAAACAGACATGACAGCTGGGGAGAGAAGCCTGTTTATCCAGTTATTCTTCATGTCTTCGATTCATTATGGCTTATTAAGATGTGTACTGTAAGTTCCTGAATGAGTAGACACTGAGTTTTTGCACAGTGATTATTATTTGAATAGAGGCCTCATGAAGACGGTCTCCAAGTGGGGGAGAAGTGACGAAGGTCAAAAATATGAAGTGTCATCCTAATAAGCATCTTTTTGAAACTGTAATCATTTATTCTATGAACACAAGTCTTCATAAGATGGCTTTTTCTTGCTCTCATGGTTCAAAACATTTAGAACCATTTTGAGAAGAATGTGATGATGGTGACTCAATGTGCATTGATGACCTGCCACATGACAGGAACTGTGCTAGATTTGTCCACATGTCTTCTCATAACATAGGAAGTAAGAATCTATTTTAAAGAAAGATGTCAAGTTAGTGGACCAAACTCTCGAGCTTAGGCACAGATTTAGGCATCCCAAAGATGCTACTTTTTAAAAATACCTTCATATCATTTCAGAAAAATCAGACTTTACAGTTATTTTTGTTGTCTAGAGGTAACATAGAGGCAAAAATAAACATAGTTTCTCTACTCTTCAGATAACAGTTGTAGCTACCACTCATTGTGTCCCCTTTGTGTTAGGGAAGGTGCAAAATGCTTTCTATAGATAATCAAATGCAGTTCCTTTGAGATCAGCCTTAACTATCATTTTTCAAATGAATGAACTTAGAGATTATCAGGAATTTAAGTAACTTGCTCAAAGAGAGGCAGGAATAGGGCTTTTTTTTTTTTTTTTTTTTTTGATACAATATTATTATTTTTTACAGGATAGAGTGCCATGGCATAAGCTTAGTTCATAGCAACTTCAAACTTCTAGGTTCAAAGGCTCCTCCTGCCTCAGCTTCCTGAGTAGCTGGACTACCGGTGCCTGTCACATGCCAGGCTTGTTTTTTCTATTTTTAGCAGAGACAGGGTCTCACTCTGGCTCAGGCTGGTCCTGAACTTATGAGCTCAAGGGATCCTCCTGCCTCATCCTCTCAGAGTACTAGGATTACACTGGCCTAGGAACAGTGATTTAAAGCCAGCCAGATGCTAACATGTGTTGGCTGAACCCCCACCCAAAGTTACAGTAGCTTATAATAGGAGGGAGGAACAACACACACATCCACAGGAAATGGGATGGCTTACAGCAGTGGCTCTCAACGAGTAATCCTGCAGCAGCAGCATCTGAACCTAGGCTGTGTGCTTCCTGAGACACTATACATAACTATTGCCCAGTGCTACTCTGTGCCTTCTAAGTTGGCTAAGGAGTTTACATTTCATTTTATAGCTAAAGTGGAATTACTGGCAATTATTTAGTATACTTTCTCCACTCGTCCCCAGAGCCACCAAACCCAGTGAATTCACTTAGGCACTAAGATGCTGTTTGCCAGTGAAGAAAAGGTTGTAAGCTGGGTCAGAAACAGGAGGATGCTAAGGAGTCCCATTCCCTCTTCCTGGGCACACAGGAAGAGAACCGTCTCCAGCCTACCCTGTCATTATTTTGGGGTCCCATGGCAGAGTTTTGGCCAATGAGAGGCATTTTCAGTATTAACTAAAAAAGGTTTTGAAAGATGCTCTGTACTTTCTTTTTTGCTCCTCTGCTGACTTTGAGGACAGATTTCTGCCCTTAGAGGCGGTAAAGCCACAGTTGGAAGCAGCCCAAATTTCTGAGTCATTGCTTAGAGAGAAAGCACTCAGAGGGACCACTGGACATGAAACTGATCTATGGCATGATCAAGAAGTAGATGACTACTGCGTAAGCTATGAGCCATGGTGTTTTTGTTATAGGAGCTAGCATATATATTACTCTACTGTGCTGACAGTTCACACTTTATCCCTGTTTGGTAATGGCTTTGAACACTCAGATTGCATCCTTATCCCTTTCTCATGTATAACAGGCTTTAGCCATCCACTTATGGTTCCTATGGATTGAGAATGTAATCTTGCTGGAATTCACCCTCCATCTGCCTAATGACTATGAGACATATCAACTCAAAACCCTTGGGAGTCCTGTCCTAAAACTAAGGGGATTAGTGAAGGACGTACAGTCTCATTAAAAAGTTAAATGTCTTGCTGGGAGGACGAGAATGCATGGACAGTAATTTTATGATAGGAATTTAAACAAAAATGATGATGACTAGAATGCAACGTAGTAGACTGAAGAGACAAACATAGATTCTTTCAGTATTTCTGAAGAATAGACAGCAGTAGGCATTGCTAAGCAACATGAATTGCAGTGACCATCAAAGCAGTATCGAGGCACTTTGGCAGAGTGACAGGGACACAGAAGAAGGACTGTGTATTGTACCTATTAGATCAATGGCCTGGGGTCCTGGAGTCCAGTCCTATGTTAGTCAGACTACTGTGTGACTGCTAGAAAAGTCAGTTAAACTCAATGGTGATGCCTTAGTGCTTAAGTCAATATAAATAGTTGGTTAACAACTAATGAGCCATATTGGTAGAAATGCCACCTTTATCTTCATTCTTTAGTCATCCAATCTTCAGCTTATGTCAGCTGGAGGAGACATAAGCCAAATTATATTGTGACAATATATAGTATGAGACAGATAAAAACATTCAATTTTGATA
Organism: Arctocebus calabarensis; assembly: GCA_963573935.1. NCBI lineage: Eukaryota > Metazoa > Chordata > Mammalia > Primates > Lorisidae > Arctocebus > Arctocebus calabarensis. The sequence goes on along the minus strand of CAUYON010009425.1, from coordinate 29,358 downwards.
CTGTTTGGCCTTCTTTTGTAAAAATTTTGTCTTGTGCATGTGGCAATTTAGGATTTTTTACATTCTCCAGCCTAATCGGGGATGTTACTGTGTTTTGTTTTTTAGTGTTGGTTTAGAGAGAAGTAGCATGAATGAAGATGTTCTAATTCTCAGTACAGAATCCCTAGATCCTGAAACTGTAGATGCCCATGGAAAAATAATTGCCACTGTACTGTGTAGGAGTTAGTCTTTAAAAAGCACATGCCAGCAATAGCAAAAAGGGCGTACTTCTTTACATGGCAGAAACAGAATGGAGTCATTATGGAATCTGTAGGAAACATTCATTAAGAACTCAAATTCTTCCTAAATTGCCTACTGCCTGGATGCCTCATATTCATACATCTCAACCTGGGAAGACATATTCAGGAGTCACTGTGCTCTAGGTTCAAGCTACTCTTAATGAATTTCTCTGGTTTTCTCTAGGAAAACACCGATTTCTAGGGCCTAAATTCACCTGTCCATTTTGGATTTGGGTTGGATATGCTGGGAGGAGACAGATGGTAAAATTTTAACACGAGATATTTTTTAGCTGGTAGGGCACAGAGAACAGATTGGCCAAAATGAGGCCTATTGCCTAGAATTCAGAAATGGATACCATGGTTAGTTGTTCTGGTAATTCCAATGTTTCTAACAGCCATTCCTAAAACAATCACTTAAAGAGTATATATTTCAACCCCTGCCATCTTCAGTCTTAAAAGCATAGCCCACATGTAGTTTAAAAATAAATTTACTTCTCCCAGTGCCATCACAAAGCTATGCCTAGATTCTGAGTAAAAAGAAAATGTAGTTATTCATATTTCTAAAAGACTGATTTTTTTTTTCCTTTTGCCACACAATTCTGCTCTACAGTCTTACAAAGCAACACTTAGATTCCAAGGAATGGAAAGAAAAGGTAGTTATTCACATTTGTGCTTATTTTTTTCCCCTCTTTCATTCAATCCTGTCATTACTCTCTCAGCCCCCTTCTTAGTTTTCCCTCTCTTCTTTGTAGTCAATCTCTCTTACCCCTCACCTTTGATCTTTGCAGTCTCTCCTTTCCTGAAATGTTTGACAATCTGCATTTCTCATCCATCTTTACCCATGTGGATAGAATAATGAGCTGACTAATAAAAGAGTGGGGACTTAGAACATTCTTAGCATGGAATTCACATGGTGGAATGTTTTAGGGATGCCATAAAGCCCTGGGCCACTGGCATCTGTGTGTCTCCCCCATTTAGAGTGGAGAACTTTGTGCCATCAGCAAGGAATTGGCTTTGAAGGTTATTATTCAGTGGAAGGAACAGAAGATAAATACTTGAGACAACAGCCATCACTGGTGAGAATATCATCAAACATTGTGCGTGAATGTAATTTAACATAGGAGAGAACATCAGAATCTTGAGAAAGAGCACAGAAATCTATGGCTAATTGAGGTCTCATTCATTAAGAGAAACTTTCACTCATCTTTTGGGAAAAGCATCAGAAATAATTCAAAAGAAATATAGTTTATAGTTTCCTTAAGATATGGAAATATACAACAATACTCTTGGGAGAAATTATCCCTGAGAATAAGGAAAGTGATATGTTTGATGCAGAAAGTCCACAGTTTAATTCAAAAACATTACTGAGACCCAAAGTGTTCCACTGGATGAAAAAATAACACAACATGAAATAAATTATAGTCAAAAGAAGAGTTGTGGTAGATAGATCTGAAAATACAAAATAATACATGTGAAACTAAAATTTGCAAAGGCAAGGCTATGTATGCCTAAGCAGTACCTTTATTGCTATAATCATTAACTAATAAAACTATATTTGAGGGTCAGACGTGGTGGCTCACACTTACAAGCCTAACACTCTGGGAGGCCGAAGTGGGTGGATTGCCTAAGCTAAGGAGTTCAAGACCAGTCTGAGCAAGAACAACACCCTGTCTCTAAAAATAGCTGGGCACTGTGGCAGGCGCCTATAGTCCCAGCTTCTTGGGAGGTTGAGGCAAGAGGATCATTTGAGCCCAGATGGATCCCAAGAGGATCATTTGAGGTTGCTGTGAGCTATGAGGCCACGGTATTCTATAATGGGCAACAAAGTGAGACTCTGTCCCAAGGGAAAAAAAAACAAAAAACAAAAAACAAGAAAACTAAATAAGCAAAACTGACAACTGGAAGGGGACAATTAATAGTATTTAGCCAAAAAACACACGATGATTTAAAAAAAATTGTTAGCAACATGTAGCTCTGAAAAGCAAGAAGTGCGTTGTCTATGAATTTCTCAAAGTCTCTAAAGTGCTACTTACAGAGGTTCCCCTCCTAACTCATATTGAGAAAACTCTAGATTATTCTGGAGCAGGCCCTGGCAGGACAAGGTAGAAAAGAGATAAGATGATAAGATATAATATTCCCTTGTCCAATGATAATCCTTATTTTAAATTAATTGACAACACCTCATCTCCTTAATCATGGCTTTTTTGAAAATTAGTCACTCTACATACTTAGAATTCTTTTGAAATAAGGCATAGTCCCATTTGCCTTGGAACCAGAGAACTTTTAACAGCAATGGCATTTTTGCTTCTGTATATTCTAATAGTGATAAATCAATCTGGGGACTATTAGACCCAGGGTTGTGCATCAACATTTGTTGGCAAAAACTTCCTTGCGAGCACTTCCTCCTGTTCTTATTCTCAGACATACAAATTTATAAAGTCACAGGAACTCTGAAGGAACATAGAGCAAGAACAAGAATACAATAGATGGGCTATTGAGTTCTCTGGTATGCATAACAGAAGGTGAGCCCAGCACTGGTCTGGTGGGTACACACCAGTACCCCCAGCGGACATGCAAGGAGGAGCTGAAAGGAGAAAGGAGGGTGGAACAAAACTAGTTTCCATGCTTGGGTATCTGGATTTCACTTTTGAGCTTCCTTTTTCTTTGAAAAACTGAACAGCTAGATCCCAGACACACCTATATTCAAGTCAGATATCAAAAGCACTTACCTACTCAACTATAAATTATTTTGGATCATTTATAATTTCAAATAAAACTGACCTCTTCTGTTGTCTCAATTAGTGCAGGTAATGATAATTGAATTAAACTATGTAATTAATCTCATATCTTACCTAGATTTACTGTTTTTTACAAAACCACCAAAACCATGGTGCAAAAGCATGTGTGTCAAACTTGTATTTTAATATTTTTGTGTTCCTTGAAATTTCTACTTGCACTCATAAATAAAGAATACTTGTCAGAAGCTGTGCTTTTCAATTTTTTAAAAAACATTTTTTTCTGGGTTCCTTCCATAAATTGTTTATTGTTCAATATGTCTGTAACTTTTCAATGTAGTCACTTATTTTTGATGCCTTCATTTTGGCTTAAATATTTTCTTTTACTCAGAACCAAGTATATAAAAGGTTTCTTTTTATCTCAAAGATGCAAGAGTTATCTTTGGTTTCTTCCACAGGGCATTAATAATGGTGGGGTCAAGGTGGGGAAGGGAAAGTAGCAGATCCTTTTAACTGAAAAACTACACATTATAATAAAAATAACTCATAACAATGATGCATTTCCTCTTTTCCCTTCTGATAAATAAGGCCATGACTTAGTGGTCATTCTTTTTCTCTTCCATACATCACTTACTCTTGCCTTAGTTATTCAAAAACTTCAGCCAATGACTTCTAAACATGCCATGACTTAAGGTCAGCTATACTTCACAGAATTATAAATGGGGTAGAGATGGATGCCAATGCCACAACGACTTTCAGAAGTCCTTGCCTGGTACATTCTTCAACACTCAGGACCTCCTTGGTTTTAAGTCTGATGAATCTAAAAAGGGTGGCACTTCTGTTTTTCCCCCATGTCAATCCTAGTCTATTTAGGTCAAATCCCCTAAAAAAACCTATTGGATCCTACATTCGGGATAACTCCTACAGGACTGAAGGCCAGATCTCCTGTTTATCCTACATGCTCCAAACGTCTTAGAGCTGTAGAGATGTTTCCCATAATTCATTAAGAAGACATCTGGGTTCTTGATTTCCCATCATGTAGCATAGTAAGAACATTTGTTTTATAAAGAATGTTTCCCCCTAAGAAATACCATAAAAACCTAGGGGGGGAAACATCAAGTGCTAATCTCCATTCCACTTCACAAAGTCAAATAAATGTTCTTCAAGCTGCACTCTGACATGAAGGAATGGTACCCTGATGAGTAAATGTTATGGTAAGAGCCTCAGCGAGGCAGTTATTTTAGACATGTGCATGGGCGGGCTGTGGCGGGCTGCCAACATCCTGCACAAAACGATTTCATTAAGAGCAGATGACCCTGATCACTGACAGGTGAAAAACCGGCTTTTCCTCAGCTCTGCAAGCCACAGGGCACAGCAAAGCCTTCCGCCTCTTGGCAAAATAACCATCCCACTGAGAGCTGCATAAGATGCCATTTTAAGTCCTTGATAAGTGCTTGGGTCCTGTCCTACACCTGCTCTGATGCTTTGCAAGAATGATAAACATAGACTTACGGACTTCCATAAACGTTTAAGTGCATGTAAGTGCCAGGGCACAATAACTTTGGAAAGCAAATGCTGAACTACATTTTAAGGTTTCTGCTGATTATTGTCTGAAATAGCAGGTGTAAAGCAGTACTTCCTAAGAAGAGGAAGTAACCAGATTCAATTTGCAAAGTTAAAGTTAACCTCAGCTAAATCAGGGTTATAAACAGGCTGACAACAAGGCACTCTACTAACTTGGAAAGGTTTTCAGTATCTTTTTCGCACTGAAATAAGAAAAGCAGGGAAAGTGTTTTCAAAATATTTGGTTTTATGAATTATCCAACAAGATAATCACAAGACAGAAGATAGTCCAACAAGATCATTAAAATCAAAAGAGAGAATGTTCCAAATGATACAATTAACTAAAAAAACTTGACCATTAGAATTTCCTACATTTGTAGAAATGAGAGTTATCAATCTTGTCTTATAGTAGTACTCTGTAGCTTGGAGCCTAGGTTCTAATCTCCTAATTTGCAGAATAGGATCTGAAATGCCATTACCAATCTTTCTTTTATGGATTTAAAAAAAACCCTAAAAATCCCTATTTTGCTCATTTAATTAAAGTCAACTCATGGCAATTCTGCACTATCTGAAGGGAGTAACATCATGGATAATAGAAAACAGCAAATTTTTTAAAATGATGTATCTCAGTTTGGGAAGTTTTCTTAGGTATTATATTTGCATTTAAATAACCATATGTCTAAAACTCTAGATATTGGCAACATTTTAAACTAAATTAGGGCACCCTTCCTGAAAGGATAAGGTGGTATAGTATAATAGTTACAAGACAGACTTTATAATTTTGAACTCAGGTTCAGTAATAAGGCTAGAATTACTAGCTGGGCAGTCTCAGGGTAACTTTGTTCCCCAGAGGACATTTGGCAATGTCTAAAAACATTTTTTGTTGTCCCCAAGTGGGAGGATATTACTGGCATCTATGAGTAGAAGCCAGGGATTCTGTTAAACATCTTACAATGCATAGGACACTCCTCTCCCAAGCAAAGAATTAGTCTGTAGAATGTCAGTAGGAAAAAGAAGGTGGAGAAACCCTGCTCTAGAAGAAGCAGTGTGCTGCGTTGTTAAGACTACAAACATGGCAGATGGAGTCTTGCCCACGGTGACCACTTAACCTTGTGCCTCAGTTTCTGCAACTAGAAAATGATGATAATACCAACTTCACAGAGAGGATAAGTGAGGTAATGCACTTGAAGCACTCGCACAGAATCTGGCACAGAGGTCAGGATTAAATAAATGGTTACTTTCATGACTCTGTCCTATTTTCTCTCTGAATGTTACCCATTATAACTGACATGAGGGAAATATTTAGATCTATCCAAAGAAATGTATGGCACTTTTGTATCCTGTAGAAATCTGTTGTTTTCTTGTATTTAAAGAAACAACCCTGAACAATTTGATTCCAAATGTTAGCCATCTCCATGAATGGGATGATGTCCTCTGAATTGAGCTGCCTGAAGTATTCCACTGAGATGCTGAAATGTCAAATGAATTAATATTTTAATGACTACTCAAAGATTTTATTTTAAAATATCAGTATGCCTCATATCTTTAGACTGAAATAAACAAATGTTCCCAATATTACCGAGAGGAGGTATAGGATAAGGGTAAAGGTAGATACAACAATAACACTTGAAAACTATAATGTTAATAAGGATATATTTTGATTGCTAGACACTATTCTATTTCGATTTCAATTTGATATTGACAACACAAAAATGTTACTTAATCTTTATTTATAAGATCAGCATCCTTCTGAGTTCTTGTCAGTTTGTGCAAAGTATAGGCATAGATTTGGATTCTTATTTAATATCCCAAAAGCCTACAAGACACATGCTCTCAAGTGTGGTGTTTGCTTTCAATAATGTGATGATGGTGCTTTTGCAAATTTGTACTCCAGAAGAAGTCTTTGATGCAGAGATTCAGGTACTTGAAAAAGAGAGATACTGGAAATTATATTGTTACTTGCATTAGAAAATGAAGATAAGATGTAATGGATTGTGAATGTCTGTGTCTCCCACAAACTCATACATTAAAATCCTAACCCCCATGGGATGGCATCGGGAGGTGGGGCTTTGGGGAGATAATTGTTTCATGAGGGTTGATTCCTCATTAATTGGATTAGTGACCTTATAAAAGAGACTTCAAAGATCCCTGCTGCCCTCTTTCTCTCATGTGAGAGTACAATAGGAAGATGGCCATCTGTAACCTGGAAGAAGGTCCCTCACCAGAACTGGACTGTGCTGGCACCCTGATCTTGAACTTCTACCCTCTAGGACTGTAAAAAATAAGTTTCTGTTGTTTATTAGTCACTCAGTCTATGGAACTTTGTTATAATAGCCCAAACAGACTAAAACATGAGAGAATATCAGGCCCTGTGTGTGGGGTGGGCATGGGGATTGGCTGCATCATGCAGGTGATTTCTCCGACTCCTTGCCTACCTTCAGCAGTGGTAGATAGGTGATACTGCCCACGCTACTTGCCTCTTCAAACCATTTACATAGAAAAAGGTCTTCTTAGAGGTAAAGACTGAATTTTCATTTCTATTTTTATGTTCTCATTCTAGTGCTATTCATTTTTCAAATTAACAAATATATATATTTGCAAATATACAGGAAATCACTTCTAAATGAAATTCCTTTGTACAATTTCTAATTAAATTGCTAAATACAAAATAAGTCTGTTGGTTTAAAAAAAATTATAGAAATTCATTCATTTTATGAACAATTTAACCCTTTATTAGCCCTAGGTAAGTGGTTCAAAGACACTGAGTTTATCAAATGAAAGAAAGAGATAACGAATATTATATAAAATGTACATTATTCCTTCAGGAAAATATTTTGTGTGTTAATAGCTTTGATCAAAGATTTTAAAAAATGTATCTAAATTATTTCTACTCATGTGCACATTAACATGTCTATCAAACAATTTATATAAGCTGCTATTTAATAAGCTGTGTTTTAGATTATTGGTGGAAAATAGAAATCAAAGTTTGATTCTGCCCAAAGATACCAGCTGGAGAACAAGACAGCTGTACTGCCACCATCTTTCCATGCTATTTTAACCACAACCTTAACTCTAATCCTAGTAAACAACTCTCCCTGGGAACAAGGGATAATTGAATCTTCATGCTAATTCTATTTTGGTTTTCTTCTGACTACTAGCTCCCAATTATGCCAATGTATTACACTAGGTCCTTTCCTCTAGGAGGATACTAAAACCACCTTTCTCATTCAGCTAAGGTCAGATATTAGAAAAAGAAGGCTGATGATCTACATAAAGACATTTTAGTTTCAAAAGAGCATCTGGTTTTCCTCTTGGGTAGAAGGGGAACATACTCTAATTTCAGTTATAAGTCAGGTGCAGGAGCAGATGAGCCTAAGTGTATCGGCCACAGAAATTTCAATGTGAAGTATTAAGGGTTAAGTTTCAGCCCTCCTGCCAGATGTTGAGCACAGAATTGCAGTTGGATGGTTGGGTTTGACCATTTGGCTACTTGTCAAACAAATTTCTATAACAACCAGATGTACCATTGCCTTGGAATGAAATTATCATTTTATTAATTACTCTTTAATTAGTTGACATTAACAGAGAACATGCAATGATTTAGTTATGACTGATCTGATTAAGACTTAGTACTCCAAGTGTCAAATCTTTTCATGTACCTACTTGTAAATAATCAGCTTTAGGTAGATAGTACCACCTAGATGAAAAGATATTGTGCATTTTTAGCAACTAACGCAAACACATTCAATAGTTAGATAAAACAACAATAAAAGCCTTTAACATAACATTTTCTTGCTTTTCTCACCTCCTTCATGTTCACACCAGAATAGTGCCAATAATTGTTACCATTGGTCACAAGAACATCTTACTAATTTAAGGGAATAATATAAAGTAACAAAGACCATTCAAGTATTTGACTTTAGTACAAATTCAGCTAACTTGAAAACTCCATTGATTCAATTTTATTTTCCTTATTTAAAAAATCAAATGAAAACATTTATTAAGAATCTATTATGAGTAAGATTTTAGCTAGTAGCTATAGAACTATAAAGAAATATCTCTTCCATGCAAGATACCTCTTTACTTTTTGTAGGTAATGACATTATTCAGAATATACTCTAAGCTTTTGATTAGATTTCTAAACATCCAAATCTTTGTAAGTAAAGATACCCTCATTTCAGGCACTGCTATGTCTATCTTTACCATTTATATTTTTGCATTGAATTTTTTATATCAGCCCTAAATTTTGGAAGAAGGAATGAGTGGTATTGCTAAAACTTTATATATTTTTAAAAGAAGTAATAGTTTGCAGCTTTATTTATTCTTTGTATTATGGTTATTCAATGATATATATCCATACTAGATTTCCTCTCTTAAAAGAGAGGATTCCTCGATCTTACAAAAAATAGAGAATTACATATACCTTGAGATGAAATGGACCGTTTCTAGTTTGCATTGCACTTGAGTAATGTTTTGAATTGAATGTTCTCAAGGTTCTAAAATAAAGTTAATCCATATGTAATTAGGAACGTCCTTAACTAGACAATCCTGGCTAGCAAAAAGTTGGCAGATTATTTTCCAAAACTAGTTAGCAAACCATGGGCAATAATTAAATAAGAAAAGACTACATTTCTCCTTAAAATGGATTGTTGCAATAATTTAATGTAGCAATGTGATTTTTCCATTTATAATTGCTGTAGACAGTGCATTTTGTAAAGCAAAGTTTTGTCTTCTGAGAGCTAGATAGTTCCATAATTTTATGCCACTTAACACTTTAGTAAAAACTACGCCTTTTGCAATCTCTTGATTTGTGATGGATAAAAGAAACTAAAGGTTGGTAAAGCTAATGTTGTACTTCTTAAAAACAAACTGAGATAAGATGACTATTTTGGAGAAATTAAGTATTTCTGTTTGTGAGACTTTAATTTATCACACTTTCTATATGACAATGCTTTTATTCCCAGAACAGTTATAATTAGTATTGACACTTAAAGATGTTCATTTTTAAATTCAAATAACTTTGCTCCATATTCCATGCCAATATGAGGATTCTGGGAGGGCTGAATGTAATTGATAAATGGTTTTCATTCCCTCTCCCCGATAACATGTACCCTGTTAGCGGTGTCTTCATTTGCAAAAGTCATTTCAGAAGGAGTTGATGACAGTGCCATCTTTCAGTAAATAATAAGTCATAGCCTATTGCCTATGATAACTGGAGAGGCTCAGTTGTTTAAAATCACCTGTATCACTTAAAATACGTTTTCTTTTGTCTCCAAATTGGCATGAAAATACAGAGAAGGCTGTTTCTTCAATTAAATGTGAAAGATTAATCACTGTAGGCAATTTGTTTCACAATAGAAAATAATTAAATGTCAAAAATGGAATATTTACTTCTTAAACCTTGTAAGTCTGAGAAGAAAATACTGGAGAGCACAAAAAACTGGTGCTTATTTGCACGTATTTTGACTGTGTTGACACAAAGGTTTACACCTAACTACAATCTATTAATTAATACTGGAATTACCTAATGAATTGGTTCTTATTATAGTCTCACATGCCATTTTTGGAGAATGAGAAATTTTGTCCATACCTACAGTAGAATGTGGAGGGAAGATAATGGCATCACTGTATCTGAACAGAGTCGCAGTTGCATGGTTCTGAGATATCCCTCTTTGGGGTGGGGGTACTAACCAGGATTCTCCAAAGTACCATCAAAGTAAAACAAGTAAATATAAAAGTGAGAAATGGTTTCTTCCCCTCGCTCTCTCTCTGTTGCTCTTCTTTTCACCACTCTGCACTACTGATTGCAGCACCACCACATCAGAATGAACAATTAACTGTCTAATTATTCTGGTCACACCAGCCCACAATGAAATCTTTATTCCGTGTTTACAGCAATCTTTGGCAGAGGCTGTCTTGCTGTTTCTAAACTAAGAAGAACTGCCCTTTGGCTCCTCTCGGCATCAGCTGCCTTGGTTTCAGCCCTGGGTGCCAATAATCAGACTTCTTTTTCTTCCAAAGTGGACATTTTTTTTTAGGGTGAAAAGACCTATTCTCATCACCCCCCCATATATTCTGGCTGATTTATGTTCTTGCCACTGCAGCTCTTCCTTCCGTATCTCTTTACGTTTTTCCTCTCTCCATAGAACACCACCAAGCAAAACCCCATTTTAATTCCAAAATTGTAAAAAATGCTTAGCCAAACAGTGCTCACTACTATGAGGGATGAAAAATACAACTACTGGTTTATGGTGAGAGAGAAGTCAAGGAAATCCCTCCTGCTTTTCTAAGCTGCTGATTTTCTAGCTCAAAAGGCATTCAATAACTTCTCCTCTAGGGGAAAACATACCCACTTTTCAGTGGCTCTCTTGATTGTTTCCTATTAGCTTAAATTCGCCAACAGCTGCAGGTCTTTCAGAAGCGTCAGAACTTGGGAAATATTTACAAATACATAAGGTTCTAAGAGAGTACATCTGAGTGTCTTTGGAGATGGCAAGGGAAAACTATCACACTATGATAGACAGGGGAGAGAAGTTAATACTAATTCAAAGGTCAGAAGGAGGCAAGGCATTTACCTAAGGGAGAAGAAAAACTACCATGGTTAGCTTTCTTTGGACCATCTGATGGAGTCCCCACCTGAATATGAGAATGGAGGACAGCCAGTGGTGGGTCTCTTAGCCTAAGCGTCTCAACTGGTTTTTTCAGCAGAACAATGCTCTGCTCTACAGCGATGATGGCATCTCTCTTCCCATGCTAGCCTTCAAATCCTATATGATCGTTCCTCTAACAACTCTTCCATCTCTCCTCTTAGCCCTCAACACTGACTATAGTCACATTTTCTTTCCGGTGAGAACTGGGTTATAAAATTTTACAGGGCAGAACGGTAGAAGGGGGGCATTTCAAAGTAGTATAAACACTGATTAAATTCCCCGGCAACTCGAGTGCCCCAAATGAAAGATAATTTTTCTACAAGTATGCACAAGAATGTCAAGAATGCTAAGTCATTTTTATGTTTGTGCTTTCCTTTCCATTTTAATTTTACACTGCCACATGGCACACATGCTAAAAATGTATCTTCTTAACCTGCCGTGTAGCAAACTTTTCACAAAACATTAAAATGGCATATTTTATAGACTGTCCTTTCCCAGGATGATCAGAGCATTTTTTTGGATGCAAAATTAGATCATGGCATAAGAACTGTCCTATTAGAAAGGCATGGCTACTCAGGTATCAGCAAATAGGGAAAATCAGAAGCACTGAAAGGAAAGGTCATCCCAAAGTCAGTGGCAACAGCATCAATAGACTCTGAGAACTTGGTTCACAGACTCAGTAGACTCTGAGGGTGCTGTTCCAACTTGTAATACTTTCCTTTTGCTCTAAATATGCCTTTTTCCCTCCTCTGGCAGTCAAGGATGTGGCCAGCTTGGAGGCTTGACCTTATCTCTTGCGCTTAGCTTAACTCTGCCATTGTTTCCCCACACCCTGGCCTTGATTTCTGCTTCATCAGGAGGCCAAACCTGAACCCTGGAGATGTGACCTGAGCAAGAGGAGGCAACCACAGGTGCCCTTATGGCTTCCTACATGGTTGGGAGCTGAAGCTGCTCTGGCCAAGGAGCATGTTTAGCGGGATTGCAAGGGGCACACTTTTCCACGTTCTGTAAATATATGAAAGGGAAAAAGCTGGGTCAGTATGGAGTTCCAGATGGCTGTGCCTCCAGGGTCAGAGCCAGAAGCTTAGTATGTAAGCAGCTAGGATTGTTATATTCACCTATAAGCTTGAGTGCAAACACCCTATAGTTGCGACTTTTTGTTGTTCTTAGGTAGATTCAGTTCCTTCGTGGGGGCCCTGGACACCATCACAGCTCTAAGGGGATAATTTCCTTTGGTGAAAAGCCATACATTAGCGACTATAGGAGATCAAGGGACATTTCATTTGGGGGAGTGCAGACTCAATTTCCAGGCAATTTATAACAAGCCAGAAAACCAAAATCCTTACTGGTGCTCATGGCAATAACAGCACTAATAATAATAATAATGGTAACACCACAGTCAATGGGAATCTACCAGGCATCCAACATCCCAGTTTTCTGGTCCTCGCCCTTCTTACTTCCTGCCTGGGCTCAACAGAACAAAACAAAACAAAACAAAAAACAAGCCTCTGGCGCTGCCTCCGGGCTGTCCTCCAGGTTCCAGCCCCCACTCCCGCCCCTAAGGCGGATCGCCAGGCTGAGGCTCCGGCTTCAGTATCAGCGCAGCCGGCTGCTAAGTCTCTGCTATGGCCAAGGGCGGACTGGGACTCCGCGGTAACATTTTCTTAACAAATCTAAAACTTTCACCCGATCTGACCCCGCACCCCCGGCTCTCCCACCATGGCCACTACAACAAGCAAAGCCCGAACAACCCGCGCGCAATTCAGAGCCTTCCCTGGGAGTGTCAGGGCCCGGAGACAGGAAATCCGGGGAGTTGGCGATGTCCGGCAGGTGGCAGGGACGCGAGTCGCCACCACATTCTCCTCCCACTGCCTAGCTCAGGCGGGGGCGCGGCGCGAGGCATTGACCTGGGATCGGCCCGTGGGTGCCCTGCGCCTCCTTTGAGACTTAGTCTCTGGTCCCCTCACGTCGCGTATCTCCGCACGAGGAGCGCGGCCACCCTCTCCTCTCCGCAGCCGGACGGAGGCGCCGCGGCCCGCAGGGCGAGCTAGGGCGAAGCAGAGCCCGGGAGCCCCGGCAAGCCGCGCTCCTGGGTTCCCAGTCACCGTCCCCAGGCGCGCGCAGCCCCCGCTCCAGTGCGCGGAGTCCTACACCTACCCCTCTGTGCCCCAGCTTGCCTGCTCCCAGAGAGCAGCTGCACCAGTCCAGGCAGCCCCTGCACGTCCGCTTCTCCCCCGAAGTCCGAGGAAGTCGAACTCAGACCGGCCCGTAGGCTCGCCGAGGCGGTGGGTAGTTGCGGGCACCGCGCGCCGCGCAGGCGGCAGCTTACCCAGAGCGCGGGCTCTGGCGCCCCGCGCTACCCTGCGCCCGGAGCCCGGGGACAGCTGCACGGGGCCCGATCCGAGCCTCCGCTTTACCTGGCACGGCCGGCGACTCTCCAGAGACCTTCGGTCCAGGCTCTTTCAGGGCGGGCGTCCAGCTCACATCGCTGCCTCCCCCACCGGGCTGCTGGTGTCCCGCCGGGTCCCTTTGCCCCGGCTCGCCACGCCGTCCCCGGCCCCCCCACCCCCCGACCCCCTCTGTGAAAAGTGTTACAGCTTTTCTGCCTTCGGATGTTTTGCAAAGTCTCCGTGCAGTTGCCTCGAGTTGGGGGGCACTGCCAGGTGCGACAACCCTCCGACGCCCTGCCCCGCCCTCCCGCCGCCCCCAGCGCTCGGCCGGGCGGGTGAGAAGAGCCGCCTTGTCGCGGTCACCGTCCCCCGAGCACCGCGCGTGGTCCGCGTCCCCTCCCTCGCGCCTTCCCTAGCCGGAGTGGCTGCCGCCTGCCTGTGCCGCGGGTCCTCATTCCGCTGCTCATGAATATTCTGACAGAGGCTAATGCAGTTGAAGTAAATTGAATTAGCCAATTGGTGCCAGGAATGTGCGCTCCTTCCTTCTGAGGAGTTGTCTGGAACCCTACCAGATGAAAGCAATTAACGTCCGGTTGGCACCCCGTGGTTTAGACCAGTGAGGGGCAAAATGGGTTAATTCTTTAAATGCAGTTTAGATACCACATTTAAATGTTTAAACTCCTCTACTAGCTGAGGCAGTAAGAAAATGTTAGGAGGGAGAGAAGGAAGGGGATGTGTAGGCGTTGGGGGGTGCCGTATTTACATCTAAACTTTCCTCTGAAGTTGTGACTTATTTTGCATAAGATGGTGGATTCTGGAAGAGGCGGTTGAAGAGAACAGAAAAAGGCAAATAGGATCAGAAAAGAGAGGAGTAGCAACCTGAATTAACCTTGACCTTGAGGAAGCAGAAGACCAATAATTTTGGAGAGGAAGGGCAGAGAGAGATGGTAGACTTGGAGGGAAGCCTCTCGCGTTGGCTTTTAAGAATTTCTCCAAATGCACAGATTTCCTTTCTTTGCACTCATAGAAAAATCATGGACCTTAAGAGTTTGAGTTAAGTGAGGATGGAGAAGAAGTAAATTAAGGCTTAAGGTAAATTAAGTTTTAGAGGAGGAAGCTGAGCCCACCTCCTCACCCCCCCCCCCCATGAAGAGAGTCCCTCAGTTTCTATGGTAGATAGGGCCACTCTATAGAGACCAATTCTCCTTCTAAAGTTCAAGTTCTTTTCTCTGGGGCCAAATAAACAAGGTCAACGGAACGTTGTTTCTGTTGTGTCCTGACTAGTGAGTGCAGAAGGGACTCTGTCCCTTCCACATTTCTTTTTACAATCTTTAAGTAAGGTGCTTTCAGGATTTCTTCCCCCCAACTGATTTTCTCAATGCAGAAATTATTTTGATTAAATTGATAGATTACTTCTTGGCCAAATAATCTATGTTTATAAACAATGGATACAACTATGTATATAAATAACTGATAAAATTTCCAGGTGTGTGACAATAGAAATGGGTATCCCAGTTAAGGCAATTGTGGCATATTTTAATAAGTTTCGGTAAGGCCTACAATCAGAACTCATAGGTATAACAGTAACTATTAACAGTAGAGCAGCTAAAGTTTATTGAGAACTCATTATGTAAAAGACATGTGTTACACAAATCATTTCATTTAATCTTTCCCAAAACTCTATTAAGTATATAATATTTTTCTTTATTTTAATATATGAGGCAGGTGAGGCTCAAAAGGGTAAGTTCAGGCGATCCTTGAGCAACATGGAGATTAGGGTGACGGCCCCGGTAGTTGAAAGTCCATGTGTGACTTTTGATTCCCCTAGAACTTAGCTGTTAATAACTTACTGCTGACTGGAACCCTTAATGATAACATATACAATCAATTTAAACATATTTTGTATGCTATGTAGTATTGTATACTTTATTCTTAAAGTAATCTAAAGAGGAGAAGATGTTATAAAGAAAATCATAAGGAAGAGAAAATTATTAAGTGGATTTGAATCATCATAAAGGTCTTTATTCTCATTATCTTCACACTGAGTAGACTGAGAAAGAATTAGCCTTGCTGTCTCTGGGGTGGCAGAGGCAGAAGAAAATCCACATATAAGTGGACCTATGCAGTTCACATTATGTTGTTTAAGGGTCAACTATAGTATGTCTAGCACATAAGTGGTGGAGATCAGTGTTGACCCAAAGGGATTTGATCAGTAGGCCAGAACCTTATCTAAAAAGAAAACTAGTTTCTTGGCATTTTGTTGAAGTGACTTGTCTTTGGTAATAAATTCTTTACCAAATTTAGAGAAGGTTTTTTGGGGTGGGGGTGGGATGGTGTGATGGTTAACTTTCATATGTCAACCTGATCAGGTTACAGGGTGCCCAGATAGTTGATGGAACATTCTTCTAGGTGTTTCAGTAAGAGTGTTTTTGGATAAGATTGTCATTTAAATTGGTAGACTGAGTAAAGTAGATTGCCTGCCATAATGTGGGTGCACCTTATCCATTCAGTTGAAGGCTTGAATAGAATAAGAGGCTAATCCCCCAAGTAACAGAAAATTCTCCTGCCTAGTGGCCTTCGAACTCAGATATCAGCTTTGCAGATTTTGGACTCGCCAGCCTCCCTAATTGCATGATACAATTATATCTGTTTATCTATTGTTTATTGGTTCTGTTTCTCTAGAAAACTCCAACCGGTACAGATGAATATACTCAATAACTACTATTTGTGAATTTCTCGTGGATATGTGAATATCTTCATCTCCCAACATATTGTCTGGCACATGGTATGCAATTGTTTTACTTAAGATTACTAAGCCTATTATTGATATGGTAGCCATAATTATATTTTATCTTTTCTGTTTTTTAAAACATGAGTAAGACATTCTGATTTAAATAAAAATTTATATTGGAAGTTTGGGAAAACTGGCTATAATTTATTAGATTAAAGAAAAATTTATCAATGTTTTACAATGAGAGAAATGTTAATATTATGATCTTAGGGGTAAAAATGATCAAGTTAATTCTTTGAATTTTAACAGTTGTTGAGTATCTACGAAATGCAAGGTATTATCTAGTCAAATGTTTTCTACTAAAATTCCTAGTTAAATCACTTTAAATAGTTGAGGACCTGCCAAATTTTATTCTCTGAACCTTTAGGTTTAAAACCATTTATAAAAACAAAGTATATGACTATTTTATTCCAGTGTTAAATACTTATGATTTTCCCCATCATGATTCCTTCCTTACAATGCTCTGTTGATTCTTTCTTTTATTGGCAGAATCCTCTTAGGATTTAGAAGCAACATTTCACAGAAAAGTCTTCAGATGTTGAAATGTTTATTTATATGAATATGTTAACATGATTTTACAGCCCATAAAATATTATCAGGATAAATGCTTTCCATATCCCCTAAAGAGTCCCAATGGGCAGTGTAGAGGTAGGCCAGCCAGAGTCTCAGATGGGACATAGGCTCTCCTTTGGAGTGAACCAAGTTAGTGAGTCTGTAAAGCTGAAATAATCCTACCCTATTTACTGAGTGGTTTGCTGAGTGAATTGCTCTCCTATGTGCTGGCTGACAGTCCTGTAACTTCAGCAACTCTATAATTGATGGGGAATCAAAAGCTCATAGATTTTCAGTAATGCTCATAGCGTCTCCTAGGAAGAGTTAGAATAAGGACTTTAATCCAGTGAAAAAGTCACCTTCTCAGTGAAGTCATCTTTGACATCTCCCTTTGCTCACCCTTCCCATGCCCTGCCATGCACACACATCTTTTTCTGGTAGAAATACTACTCCCTCCTCTGTGTTCCCCTATGAATTTTAAGGTATGTAAAGTAATAAGTAGAACACAATGTATTGTTCTTACCAATAAGCAAAAGCAACTTGAAGTGAGAAATTCTGTCTTAATTATTTTTGTATCTTTGAATGTAGCTGAATGTGAGACACTCAGAAATCCCACTAACTCTGCCAATCCCAGCACTCTTTTGAAATTGTGTCCATTGACTTTGCTGGGCTTAATACCTGAAAAGTTGGCAGGTGGTTTTAAAATTTAAAAACACAAAATAAAGATATTATTATTATTTAAAAATAGATTCAGGACCAAATCTAACAATTTTAGCCTTGACCTCTGGCTAACAAACTCTATGGGTGAGAAATCAGTTTGATGATTTTTGTGTTAGCTACCATTTTTAGGACATGGATGGATAACACTCACTGGGATTATAATCATGTATTTAATAGTAGGACTAGACTGGCCCATTAAGCAGGAAGGTATTAGTCTGGGGAAAGTGATGAGTGTGTGTGTGCACACACACACTCTTTCTGCAGTTTACATGTTTCTGTGAATGAGCAGCTGTAGCAACTAGTGTAACCGCTTTTCTCTAAAGACAGGATCTGCTCTTCATATATAGCATGATCTTTTTAAAGAGCTCCCAAGGTGACAGAGTTAATGACAGAGCTGAGGCTCCTGACCCTTGTTCAATGCTATTTTCACTACCCCACACTGACCCTGACTGGCAGCTACTGCCCATATGGTGTGGTTTATGGTTTTAAGATTGAGATGAGAGATAAGCAGTTCAATACCTCATTATAATTAGTCTCCTGAGTCAGCTAATACCCTCCTAATGCAATTTGGCGATCTAGATTATTCAGTATTATCCATTCAAGATATTTTTGGATTTGTAATGACAATTATTTAGTGGAACTGATGACAATGACACACTAGAAACACTTTTGTGGCTTCACAGCCTATCTTTTCCATAAATATTCATTAATGAGTAGCTGGGTAAAAAATGCATGTATACAACCTTCACAAAATTAAAATTCTTATTAATCTATGGCTCTTTACCTTCTGTAGCAGTAATATACAATTCAGATGACATTCCAGTACTGATTTTACTAAGACCAGTTGCAGTTTTATGTGACCTTACTTTTGTTTTCATGTAACACACACACTTATTCTGTCCTTTGAATTTATAGGATACTCCGTGAATTTTAGTCATTTTCAGAAGACTTTAGTTCTTTCATTGTTAATGTCTATTAAATCTTTTCACTGTGTTTGTGAATATAATAGAGAAAAATGCATCCCACCACCATCACCTCCAAGGAAAACTAGCTGTAGAAACTCAGCGCTTGTAATAACATCCTTAAACCATTGAGTCTGACAAACTGGAATACAGTGTCTTTGCTATGGGCAAGGTGCTGTGCTAGTTATTGTAGGTGTTTCAAAGAGAAAGAAAACCAGGGACTGCTCTCAAGGAGTTTATAATCTGGGAGAGGGGTCTTGATATTTTGCAAAATGAAAGATCAAAGGCAAGAATAGATAGTTTCTATTAAAGAATCCAAAAGAAGTTCTGTGGAAGCCCCATGAGTGGAGAAAGCTCTATGATTCTTTTCAGTAAGGCCCAGGGAAGGAGTAATTATTGGGCTGGCTTTTGAAAAACAGACATTATTTGGATATGGGGGACAAGGTGGAATAATGGCCAGTAGTAAAGGCCTGGAGCTGGTAAAGCACGGCAGGGATTTGAGGGACTACCGTGCTTGCATTGAGCCCCTAAACACATGATATTAAAAGGAGATAAGATTCAAAAGGTAGGTGGAGCCCAGAGGGCTTTGGACACCATGTGGAGAAATGTATATGTTATTGTAAAGGCAGTGGAGAAGGTGCTGCTTTTTTGGCCAGGAGCAGCACAACTACAGCTGTGTTTGTATTTGAGTGTGGAACATTTCAAGGTAGGAGACTGAAATGGGGCCCGGCTGGGAGACTTGCAGGAGCTGAAGCAAGATGTGATGATGGCCTGCAGCAGGGACGCAGCAGCAGGACCAGAGAGGGAGCAGAGGTAGAAAAGAACCATAGCGTGTATGTTAACATTGTACCGAAATCATGTTTCTTCTTGACTGTCTCAGATGCGCCTGCTTCAGCAGCCCTCTTACTCACACACACGTGCACATATCCACACACACCTGTGCATACATGTTCACACACTTGCATACATGCAATACACACATACTGTGAGCTCCTCAAGGCCATAGTTTGAATTTTCGTCTTTGTGTCCCAGCACACAGTGCAGCGCCAGGCATTTCACTGGCACTAGATAATTGTCTAAATGGAATTCAAAGCAGCTGAAGTGAGCATCAAGGAAAACAAGGAATTACAGGAGGATATCAATCCTGGCTAGCAATGGATTTCAGGGGCCAAACTACAAATATTCTCCAATGTCTTTTATTAATAGGTGTTGGAAAAAACAGCAGGCCTGGGGTGAAGGGGTTGATGATGACTTTTATTACAGAAATGTTTGAGAATATAAAACATCTGTTAGAACTGATGGTGGACCCAAGCATCTCTTGGAGGTCTGAAATAATCTTCTGTGAGCTTTTGAACATTGTAGCATTGGATCAGTGCTTCTTTTTAATTATTTAATAGATGTGATAGCCAGACTAGTGCTTCCCCAAAGATGTCTAATCCAGAACCTGTACGTAGTATCCATGTTAGATCACATGACAAAGGGGAATTAGATTGCTAGTCAGCAGACATTCAAATACAGAGATGGTCCTGGATTATGCAAGTGCCCCCAATGTAATCACAAAGGTCCCTGAAAGTAGAAAAGGGAGACAGAAGAGGCAGGGTCAGAGTGCTACCATGTGAGGACCAAGCTGTTCATTGCTGCCTTTGGAATTGGAGGAAGGGACTCTGAGGCAGAAATGGGGTGGCTTCCAGAAGCTCAAAAAAAAAACAAACATTCTCTCCTAGAACCTCCAAAAGGGAGCATGGCTCTGCACACATCTTGATGTTTTTCTCATGAAACACATTGAGACAAATGTCTTCTGACCTCAGAGCTGTAAGATATCACATCTGTATTGTTTTAAATCACTAATTTTGTGGTAATTCATTACAGTAGCAGTAGACAACCAATACAGAAAGGATAACCAGCATACTTACTATTTTGCATATAAAGTTATATTTTTGAGTACATGATGCCTAACCTACACAAGCTATGGTTGTATGGTGCCTGGAGATGCAACTATAGAAATACATTTGTGTTATGAAATTTCAAATCTTGGCTTGTATATAATATATGTGACAGCTTTAGCGGTGTGAAGACAGAGTGTATGGTCTTTGATTATGTCATACTGTGTGTAAAGAGACTGATGAACTGATGATTTCAAATTAAGCTTCATATTTGGCCTCAGTACTAGATGAGGTGCTAGCATCCCAAGAGTTGTGAATTACAGCACAAATGCATGAAAACCACAGTGCATATTTGGAACCTTGTTTGAGTCCCCAATTTGTGTTGCAAGGAAACAGTCATGTTCAAATCGTCATTTTCATATCAGTTCACTTTCTTGTGATATCATATGGAAGAATGTGTTTAAATTTCCACTTTCATTATTGCTGTTTGCATTACAACTGGCATGTGAAGTGATTAATAACTCAACGGGAGTAATAATATTATATATTATATCTTCATGTAAAAGTAACTTATCAGTGACTAAATGTCAATTTCTGTGTTTTAGCATTGTGCAGGTCTGGACTATAATTTTAGTTTCAATCTTTCATCAAAGCATGAAGTAATGGCAAAAAAAAAACCATATGAAATATATTCATTGCTAAATTCACATGTACACTCAGCATGACACATATGCATAATGATCACTCTTTATTCATAACAAATCTCTTAAAAGCTGGGTAAGGCGTGTGTTACTTAAAAACACACTAATTCCTAAATTAGCATGGACTTTAAATTAATTTTTGAACAGAAACCTCTGGTGAGTGAGTAAAGTTGTCACATGTAAATAGAATTGCTGCAATTTTTGATATTCAACTACACCAAATGTTAAGGGAACATAAAGCAGCCTAAAAATAAAGTACAAAATAGGATGACTAATTTTATGTGGAGAGGGCTTTCACATGAAGGAAACTCAATTTTCAAGTGTCTTTATAAGTAAAAACCATTTTTTATTATTCTTGACATTATTTCAAAATTATGCACTAAATAATTGCAAGAAAAAACTCTCAATATACTTATTGATTACCTGTTAAAGGAAAAGTTGTAGATTAGCTTAATTAGAGGATTAATGCTGTATAACACTGGAAAATTATTAGCCACTATTTATATAGTTTTTAGTCATAGAAAGGCATTGGGAAAGTGAAGGTAGCAGGGTATAGTGGCTAAGAAGGTTGCCTGTGAAGTCTCATAGTCTGAGTTTGAATCTTGGCTTGGCTACATGTATTAGCCGGTGACCTTAAGCAAGTTATTTAACCTTGTTGTATCTGCATTTCCTCCTGTGTAAAGTGGGTATAATAATAGTGCCTACCTCATAGGGTTCTTTTGAAGATTATATTAGATAATCCATGACAATTGCTTAGCACACTCTGGCACATAGTAAGCATACATTAGTAATTACCTACTATTTTTTACTGATGCATATTAGGTGTACATTTTTATGGGGTACAGGAGATAATTCAATACATGCTTACAATGTGTAAAGATCAAATCAAGTAATTTGAACATCCTTCACCTTAAACATTTATTTGTTTGTGTTGGAAGCATTCTAAATTTTCTAGCTATTTTGAAATAAACAATAAACTCTTGTTAACTACTTCACCCTGCTGTCCTGTCAGACACTAGAATGTATTCTTCCTTCTAACTGCATTTTTGTATCTATTAGTGAACCTCTCTTCATCACCTGCCCCAGCTATCGCCTTCCCATCCTCTGGTAACCAGCATTCTATTCTCTACCTCCATGAGATCAATTTTTTCTTTAGCTACTACATATGGTGAGAACACGTGTTATTTGTTACTCACTCTTGTTAATAAAGAGTTATAAATACCTCTGCTTTTCTATGCTTTTCTACAATCTTTGTCAAGAAAGGAAGTTGAGATTCTTTGCTCAATGTAATTTGTGCTGATTTTAAAATAATCATGAATTTTCTAATATAAGAGATCTTAGAGATGGTGAAATATACAACACTCTCACTTGATTATTCAGCAAACCAAGCTAGAGAGAATCAAAGGCACTTGCCCAGAGTCACATCATTTATTCTTCTCCCTGTGCATATGGGGTGTTTCATCAATCATTTGGATTTGTGAACCAAATCAACTTTACAGAAGCAAAATTCTCACTCCTACAAGGGGGGACAGGTTTTGTCACTGTGGGATAGACAGAGGGGAGAGTGATGGAAGATTGGAAATTGAAATGTTTTTCACAGGAGGGCAGCATGTACCTAACCATACCATTGAGACTATTTGGAAAAAAATGGGGAAAAAGCTCACCTCTGTAAGTGATGGGGCTATAAACTTATCCCAGATTTTACATATCAAATGGACCTCAGGCCAGTTATTTTTTTCTTTTGCTTGTATTTTCTTATGTATAAATCTGACATCGGATCAACCTACCTGCCAGGATGCTCAGGAGCTCAGAACATTCCAGCTTTGAGAGAGGACCAGGCAGAGGTCACAGATAGCAGCTCAGTAGGTGTGTGGAACCAGGGCTGGGCCCGATTTTCACGGCCTCCTAGGATCTGTAATCTGTATGAGTAACCTGTGCTGAAACAGGGATTTGGGATATGACTTTTTAGCATTGTTAGAGTTCAATACAATGAGAACCTGGAAAGGGAGAAATAGCAAAAGTGTGGAAGAGTCAAGTGAGGGCAGCGAAAGGGTGAAGGAAGAAGAAAATGAGAAGGGGAAAGGGATAATGAAGGAATGATTAAAATCCTTATGGCTGGTTTGCTAATTTTGTCCTTCATAAAGTTTAAGGTAAAAAAGGATAGAATGAATAGAGAGAGAAGTGAAGAAAATCTAGGAAGTCTGTGAAAGAGGAGGAGAGCACTGTACACATGCCATCAAAGATAGGTTTTGTTGAGAAGATTGTTTTCCAAGGGATGGGAAGAGCTGTCCAACAGGAAGTCACGTGGCTAGGTACCCTGACTATCAGTTCACTTAGGATGCACCACAAGGAAATATTTTCAGTAAGTCCAATCTTTCCTAGTAAGAAATTTGATGTGAACTTCAAATCAATAGAGTAAACAAACTTATTTTGGAGATCTTATAGAGGAAAAAAGGACAAGACTCTTAGAAGAAATTTGTTGTGATTTTATTTGGCATGATTAGGACTAGAAATTCTCACCATCCTCGTTCTAGGAATAGAACAGTGAGATTGAAGCAACCGAGCCTTTTGGGTAGTGGTGGTGTTATCTTTGGAAAAGAAAAAGACATATTGGGGGCCATAAAACTATATCACAGGAGAAGATGGAGTTTAACCAAATTCCAAAACTTTTTACCTAAAGAGCAATGAAGGACTACATGATGTACAAGATGGTGCTAATGCTGCTGAGAGTGATACCAACAGTAATAATAACCAGCATTTATTAATTGTCTACCATGTGCCAGAGACTATACCTAGCCTTTGCAGACATTATACAGAGGGTAAAAAAGTATACACATTTTCAGAAAGAAAGTAACTGTATGAAACTCATAGTACTTAATATATACTGATAGCAAAAGATGAATACAAGTCACACTGAGCACCTCTTGACGTTGCAGAAGTCAAACGTGACTTGAGTATTACAAATTCAATATAGTTTTTCCCTTTCTTAAAATGTGTATACATTTTTTGGCACCTTCCCTGTTATTCAAATTGCACTACCACTGTTTAAGATGCCTACCATGATTATCTCCATAGGTAAGGACAGTGATGCCTAGAGAGGTTACCTAATTTTACCAGAGTCCAAAGGCACATTGATTATAAGTGCAGCCTAAGAAATTATTTCAGAAGGTAAGCTGTTAGTGGAAGTCTTTCAGATGTGAAGAACAAGGCCAAGAGAGTGTTATCTTTATATAGATGGTGGAAAGTCTCCGTGAATAAGGAGGGTAGATAAACATCTGTCTGAGAGCATAGCCCAGCCTCAAAAAGGAAAGGACAGAGCAGGTGCCATCTGCCCTTACCGGTGCAAGGGCGCCACCTCCAGGTGGTCGTCGAGAGAGCATGAGAAAAGCCTCGGAAGACAGGAAGCAAACACCGGGCTTCCGGGGTACAGGGTGGGGGTGGGGGGGAGGGGTGAGTGTCAGACTAGGATTATAGGGCTCAGAAGAGCTCTGGACAACATGCAGTGAGGAAAGCCCTGGTCAGCAAAGGACGTGAGCATCCATTGCCCCAGAAGACAAAGTCACAGTGGATGAAAGAAATGAAGGAGCTTTCTAAAGTCATGAACTGCAGAGACCCAAGACCATGAGAATGACTAATCATAGAACACTAGACCCAAATTCCAGAGGTGAGAATACAGGAGAAGAGGACTGGTCAGTGCCTTAGGACTGTGGTCCCCCTGCCCACTACCGCCCATCTGCACCCCCAGATCCTGTTCGTGGAAAAACTGTCTTCCTTGAAACATCCCTGGTGTCAAAAATGTTGGGGACTACTGCCCTGTGGCGAATAGAAGACGTTGGAGGAAGCCTTGGGAACGGGCGTCCCCTTTTTACATAGCGTGTGAGCTGAGTATTGCAGGTGGGTGGGAAGCTGGTGAAGCTGGCTCCCAGGGGCACTCAGCAGACAACACAGGCATAAGGAATGAGATTGCAGTCGGAAATGGAGGATTCTGAGTGAGAAAAATAAGTGTGTGGCGTTGTAACACTTGTAAATAGGATTAAGTTTAGGATTAGGGATAGGTTGGTCTGAATTGGGGTTAGGGTTAGTCAATAGTTGTTCTAAAGGTATAGGAGATGAAATCTAGGATGGAACTTATATGATAATGAATCAATAACAAAAATGACTAAATTTATGAATGTATTAAATAAGGAACTGTATCTCAGGGAGAAAGGTAATAAAATTGAAATGAAGAGGTGAAGATTTAGTTAGTGTGAGAATATCAATGAAATATTTCTCCCTTTTTCTCTTTGTCTCTAGATGAGTACATAACCCCAATGTGCAATAATAGTAATCAATGTTGATTGCTTACAATGCTCCAGACACTGTGTTACAAGAGTCACATGGATTCCTCCTACCTTGCTTTCCTAACATCTAATCCATTTGTTTTCTCTCCGGTTGAGTACTCCTTTTTCTTCTTCCAAAGCAGATGAATTTGCCTTTGCTTGACCTCTTTAATTGCTCATCAACTTCTTCCTATATATATAAATTATTCCTTCATTTGTTCTTTGGTGTCTGTTATTCTGACTCTAATTTTTCCTTTTTTTTTTTTTTACTGTGCAAATAAATTTCTTCAAAAGCCTTTAGTCTCATTTCTTGCCATATAATTGTTCTCCTTCTTGCTTAAATAAGTCATGCTCCATCCCTCTGTGAGCTTTGAACATTTGTTTATCCAGCCTTCAAAAATGCAGGACAAAACCATTACTCTAAATGAGTAATTTAGAGATGCTACTATTACTGACCTTCGTATGAGTATGGATATGAAAGCCAGAGAGATGGAGAAGCAAGCCCAAGCTTACAGAATTAGTAAGAGGTAAAGTGGGAAGTTGAGCCCAAGTGCTCTGACTTCAGACTATGCCTGTTGTCATGGCACTACACTGCTTCTCAGTGCATACCTGTCCACCTAGGATAGGTATGAGCAGTGGCCCTTTTAGTCTTATCTCACTCTTGGAGTTGCATTTTCCACGTGATTATAGTAGTAACCCATAGCTACACATAAATGATCCCAAACTCAGTGGCTTGAAACAACAAACATTGATTATTTCACATTTTCTGTACCTCAGGGATGTAGAAACAGCTTAACAGAGTGGTTCTTGTTCAGCACCCCCAAACGTGAGAGTTATGTGATTGGTGGGAGCTGCACCTACCTGCAGGTTGGACTTGGGGTGTTTGTTTCTGAGCTTTCTCCAGTGGCTGCTGGCAGGCTTCAGTATCTTCCTATTGGCCTCTCCACAGGACACCTGACCTGGCAGCTGGCTTTACTTTCTCCACAACAGCCTCAGGACACGGCAGCTGGCTTCCCCCAGTGAGAGTGATTCAAGAGAAAGATTAAGAGAATTCCCCAGATGAAAGTGCATTCTTTTTATGACCTAGCCTCATTCACTCTTGCTGTATGGTGTTAGTGAGATGCAAGCTACTCAATTTAGTCCCCACTCAGGGGATGGAATTACACACAGCTTGAATCCCAGGAGATGCCTTCACTGTGGAACATCTTGGCTACCTTTATGATCACACCCGCGTAGTAATCAGTCCTCTCTCTGTGTCTCCAACTTGACCTTCCTCTCTTTCTCTTCCTGCAGTGATGGCTTTTAGACTTCTTTAATAACTTTGCCCTCTGCTCACCCCTTTGCTCTGTCCTTATGTGTTTTCTTTTTTCTCTTCACACTTCATATGCTTCCTGATTCATATCCTACATATCCATGACTTCAAACATATACTACTCCCTACAGTTTTTATCTCTAGCTCTGACCTCAGTCTTGAGCCTCTACCTAATTCACTGCCTGCTGAACACTTTAGCTTGTTCTATAACCAATCTGGCCATCACCCTCTACCCTCCTCTATAGCAGGGAGAGTCTCAAGTGTTCATCACCTTGCACAAGTCTGAAGCCAAAGAGGCACCCCTGAAATGCTTCCCTCTCAGTAGTCCTTAACACCAGCCAGTCATTATGGTCTGTCCATTCTAATTCCTAATTACTTCTTGCCGCTACATCCCCTTTCTATCCTGACACCTACCTATTCCCTATTTCAATTAAGGTCCTTGTGATCTCTTTGCTAGAGTGTTAAAACAGTCTGCATAAAGGACTACCTATCTGCAATTCATCTCTCCTCAAACCAGTTCTCTCCCAAAGGCAAATGTCATCAAGTGTCTCCTTTTTAAAAATTGTATGCTGGTTCCCGTACACTTACAGAATGAAATCTGGAAGAGATGATAGTGTAGTGGAGGAAGTGTGGTATATTGATGTTAGATACATTAAAAAAAAAAAAACTTAACTCTTAGTTTCTTTATCCACAAATGTAAATAATGCCATTATTGTAAAGTAGTAGGATTAAATGAGAAAACAGAAACTTCCGGACAAAGAATGGATTTTCTAAAAGTAAAGGTTACTATTGCTAACAGGATAGCTATGTATCAAATTTTACCTCTGTTAATGGAGTTAGCACATGTAATTCTCTAAAGATGTCATGCTCTTTATTCTTCTTTAACCTTGAGGATGCTGCATTTTTTTCTGTGGATTTCCCCACCTTCTCTTCGGCTTGCTGTTTGGCAAAGTGTTTTCTCTTCTGACTTACTTTTCCCCTCTTCTGTTAGAACCTCTTTGTACACTTCTTACCAATGGAGGGCTCTTGTACCTTCTGTCACAGTGGCGCAGTCATATTGGATGCCATCATTTCTTTGCACATCTAACTCCAGAGTCAACTGTAGTAACTATGAGAATAGTCTCTTCATTAACTGTGTATCCTCAGTACTTAAAATACTTAACATCATATTTACCAAAGATAGTAAGTAAATATGTTTTTAAGATACATAAATATTTTCCAACATCTGGAAGAATATTGCTTTTTCCTTATGATTTTAAGGTAATAGTCAAATTAAGTTTTAAAATTTGAAAAATCTAGTCAAGGACTGTGGTGGAAGGATAAATTCATTCTAAAATATGTTGAAATTAAAAATATAAGTGGAAGCTCCATTTAAAAAGATCACAGAGGGATGGAGCATGTCTTAATTAAGCAAGAAAGGGAACAATTACAAGGCAGGAAATGAGACTAAAGGCTTTTAAAGAAGAAATTTATTTGCACAGTAAAAAAAAAATGAAGAAATCAGAGCAAAAATAACAGACACCTAAGAACAAATGAAGGAATAATTTATATATAGGGCGCAGTTGATGGAGCAATTAAAGAGGTCAAGCAATGCAAATTCATCTGCTTTGGAAGAATAAAAGGGAGTACTCAGCTGGAGAGAAAACAAATAGATTGGATGGTGCTGAAAGCGATGATGTGAATAGTGAAGGACTGTTAAGAACTGTTTCAAGAGCAGGCAGAGCTATGCTCCAAAATTAGAGGAAGTAGAGAAATGATGAATCAAAGACTGAAGAAGTAAAGCAGCTAATAGTAAAGAAACTCTCAGGGGACTGGTGTGCTCCTATCTAGTAGGAGGACACAAGGTAAGGGCATATGGCACACCTCCGGGGTGTGGGACACAACTACAACAGGGACTTTATCTAACAAATGCAAACATTGTGACCTAATCTTTTGTACCCTCATATTAATCTGAAATAAAAAGAAAAAATAAAAAGAAACTCTCAATTTCTAGCAGTAGAACAGAAGTAGATTCTTTTTGAGAGGAGATCATCTGTGTCTTCATGTCCTGATCCAGTTTCCTTCACAGGCACCTGCTCTTTGGTTGCCCACTAATCATCCCACTGATCTCATTCCCTTGTCAAACTCAACTCAATTAAAAAAACCCCAAGCCCAGGTTCTCGTAGCTTGCAGGGCAGGAATAATCACCAAGAGAGCATAACACAAGCGGGGTTGAGTGTGTAAAAGTGTGTGTATGTGTGTTTTTTAAAGGTAGCCAATTCGTTTCCCTGCCATTGAAATAGTTCTACAAAGAACTTAATTACTGGTATTGTTTGAAATGCCTCTTAATACATTTCTCAAAATTAGCAGTGTAATCAATTTCTTTTTTTTTTTTTTTTTTTTGAGACAGAGCCTCAAGCTGTCACCCTGGATAGAGTGCTGTGGCATCACAGCTCACAGCAACCTCCAATTCCTGGGCTCAAGTGAGTCTCCTGCCTCCACCTCCCAAGTAGCTGGGACTAC
>CAUYON010009423.1:0-10675 GCA_963573935.1 Arctocebus calabarensis | reverse complement strand
TGGTACAGATATCTTTGTTGTTCTGTGATTTTTGGTCATCTGGGTATATACCCAGTAAAGGAATTATAGGGTCAAATGGCAAGTCTATTTTTAGATCTTTGAGTATTCTCCAAACGTTTTTCCAAAATGGATGTATTAGTTTACATTCCTACCAGCAATGTAGAAGTGTTCCCTTTTCTCCACATCCACTGTGCTTTTCATTTAAACCCCAGACTGCTGTTTTTATGTGCATAGTTTGTAGTGCTCCTAGGATGGTACTGTAAGAAATAGTCACATCTTGATTAACCAAAGCCCATCTTCATGACCTCAACAAGAACAGGAACATGACTTTAGAATGAAGTATGTGTGGAAGGGAATTAAAAGAAAATCTGTAAAGATGTAGGATTTATTTCACAAATCAAAACCAAATGTGATCAATAGGCAAAAACAATAACTAAAACAAACAAAATGCAGAAACAAATTAAAAAATAATAGCTTCCAAAGGGCTCCCAGGATCTGATATAGATTCAAGTGCAGACATAGTGGAAAGAACATAAAATGGGAGTGAAATTCTGTATTTGTACTTCCTTTATGTGAGCCCTGGCATGGGCAAGGAAATTCACCTTTCTAAATCTCAGTTTCATCTTCTGTAAGATAAGAGCAATGCTAGCAATTGTAGGGATTCAATGAGAAAAATGTGTGCCAGGTTATTCTACTTTCTATCTGACAAATACAAGGTACTTGGTAAACTTCACTTTTCCCTTTACTGTTTTCATTTGCTTAACCTACAAGAAGACAAGCAATCTCTAGCCCTGTTATTTCCAGTTTCCATTTTTTTTTCGTTGTGATTGTACAACAATTGCCTATCTGAGACCTTCCGCCTAAAACCCTTCTCTGGCATAACAGAGTATTTTGAGGTATCTCTGGTTCAATATGGTCTGTTAGATATTTACCAGGAGAAAGGGCTGCTTACCTTTGACCACAAACTCCACAGTGTCACTGCGCTGCTCAGAACCAACCCGGCCCTTGGCAGTACAAAAATAGGAGCCCGAGTTGGACACCACGGCAGGCTTGAAAAGTAAGGTACTTAAGGTTGCTACTTTGATAGGTTTCTCGTTATTAGTCTGTTCCTTGTACCAAACATAACTTATGGGGGGAGAACCCCGAGCCTGGCATTGAAGGCTAATCCTCATTCCCTGGGGCACCGTGAAGCCATAACCACTGCCAGTTGTCACTGTGGGTTTGGAGACAGGAACTACAAAGTAAAGACAAGAGAGGAGACTCTGGTAAGTCATAATGATGTGGGGATCAAAGGCTGAGTCATTTCTCCTGGACATAAGGCCATGTGTATTTCTGCAAATGGAGTTAAAGGGTATCCTGACTTGGAAAGGAAGAAGGGAACAAGTCTATGCAAATACACAGTTTCCTTAGGAGAATTAGGTACTTTTTTGGGGTATTATTTGGGGTTTTGGATTCTCCAGAATTAAAAATCAACAGGCTTAAAAAAATAACTTACTTTAGTTTTATTTTTCCTTTGTTTTAGTAGACTTTTGGATTATCTGCAGTAAAATTTTAAACCAGTAAAACTTATCTTGGCTAACTTCTGCCTCCTTTCCCCCATAACTTCTTTCTCAGCATCTATTTACTGCCTGATATGCTGACCAGGTATACTTTATTTTATGAATTTTAAGTCCCAGACCCCAAGGAGGGCAACCAGGCTATGGATTCTGGAATTCCTGGGACACCTGAAAGGGTAGAGATTTGAAGGCCAGGGACCTTTCCCAATACTTCTTAAATTCTGCCATGGGCGTGATGATCCTGAGGATCCTCTGCCTGTCTCCTTCCTCTGATTATCACAAATAACTGTGGGTAGCCTAAGTATACATAAACAAAGGTTTCTTGGTTTCTCGATGCTCTCTAAAATTACAGTAATCTGCTGGGTCTTTGCCTGTCAATGCTTTCCTACCCTCAGTGACTCACGTTTTTGGATGTGGAGCTCAATGATCTTATCTTTCACCACTTGTTTGCCATCAGGAGTCTGCCAGGTAACTTCACACGTGTAATGGTTTGAGTCATCCATCTCCAGGGTACTCAATTGGAGAGACACATCTCCCGGAACCTCATGGCTTACACACAGGCGGCCCCTATACTTTGCCTGCTGAATATGGTCTCCAGAAGAGTCACGTAGAAAGATAGTGACCGGGTCGGAGCCACGTTGTATGAGCCACTTCACCAAGACTTGGGTGTAGCCTTGCAAGGGACCATAGGTGCAGGGAATATACACATCTCCTTTCCAGGGTCCTATTGCACTCTCTGCTGCTTCCAAGATTGGGTTGCCTGAGTAAGGGGAACAGAGAAAAGAAATAAGCATAGATGGCATATTCACCTGGGGACTAGGTTAGCAGTGGTAGCCCCCAGAAAGTGTCTGAGACACATTCCCCCAACTTCCCTTCTATCATACACCAATGATCTCTGTGCCCTTTTGCTTTCTTCTAGCCTTCCCATCAATCAGAACCAATCCTCAGAAGGAAATACTTTAACATTGTTCAGCTCTTGTGAGTATTACGTCTTTTCACTTTAACCTTGCTTTGAAGATATTGTGGGTAACTTACCTCCAATTACGAAGAGCCCATTTTCTTCATCTGTAATTCAGAGTTTGGATGGAATAATCGAGGGATTTTGCCAATGCTAGCATTCTGCAAGTCCATGAAAAAAATGTTCTTTTGATATTTTCCAAAAGAGTCGTGGAACCAAAACTACTAAGCAGTTGGGTCTGGACTATTTTGTTTTATATAAATATTCACTTTGAGAAATGTGAGGGCTTTAGGATTCAACAAGAAGGAGCCTTTAAACCTCTTATCTCCCGTTTCTCTCCCTTGAAGGGCTCCGTGTTTGGAGCCCTAACTCCAAGTTATTCTCTGGAAGAGATAGATGAAGGTGGAAGGAACATGGCAACTTTGAGGGTGGAAACTGGTGTGAGGAACAGCCCTGTGTGTGCACTACTATTTTACAAAATCAGCAGTTATTGTGAAGCTTGAAACTTTCACTTTGTAAGCCTAACTTTTTTTTTTTTAATTTCTCCTTTCTTTCCTTTTTGGTTTATCATAGTTCCTCACAAAGATACAGTGGAAAGTTTCATCCTAAGGGGTAAAATATTTTGTCTGTATTTGATCTTAAAAGGAAAGGGTTCTTATTATAATCCTGGAGCGAGCTGTGTTGGAGATGAGGGTAGAAGCAAAGGATGATTGCTCCTTAGCATGTTTGGGAGGGAAACTCAGGGGATAACAGGTGAAGACATTGAAACAGTGATTGCCTCCCAGCAGAATTTTCCATCTATAAGCTCATATTTTCAGGATTTTGTATTTTATTTAACTGAGACCCAGAGTAGGGGGGTGTATTTAAGTAATATTTTTATACCTCACCTAGGAGCAGTGGTTTCAAAGATGTGAGATATTACTCTACTAATTAAAAAAGAAAAAAAAAAACTTTTAGTTAGCCCAGAATTCCCAAATAAATGGAAGATTAAACCCTTTTGATTGGGTAGGAGGTATACTTTCTAACTTCCAAAATATATTGCCAAGCATCACAGCTTATCTCAATGTGGATATTAAAGTTGGGCCTGTACCCTCAGGGACTCTTACAGCATTGACAGCATATTTTGACCAAGATAAAGACCTATAGTATAAAATCATAAGTAAACATAAATCCACATTTCTAGATCCACCACATAGATCTACATCAAATCAAATGATTTTTGGTTTGCCCTAAACATGAGCTTCATTATTAATCAGAGCTGTCTATGAGAAGACTAAGCTGTATGGGGAAGTTTTGCAGTTTGTTTAGGCATTACACTTTAAGGTCCCCTCCAATTCTGGATAGTCCAGTGATAATAAACTGTAATTCAGGCCTTTACTACCCCTACTGATCTCCCTAGGTACTCCTAATAGGTGTTAAATAATTACATTGGGTGGTGAATTTTCACTGGGTGATGAGTTTCACTGTGCTATGGATAGTTCTTATCTCCATGAGCATGTAGATCATCACCATGGACACACATGCCTATACATATTCTTGGCCACATAGAAGTGTAAGTATGCCAACCTCTAGTTCCACGAAAACTATCTGAGCCTCTTGATTTAATGGGCTCTTTCCCATTAATCTCCCTCTTGTCCCTCCTCAATCTCCCTCCTCCCACTTAAAAGAATTATCGCACTCCCCTCCTAGGTAACATAGCAGTATTCTGCTGTGAAGACATCTGGAGCAGTTTAACATGCCTTTGTCTGTGTAGGCATATCTTCCCTCTGACCTTAGGAGAGCTTCATGGCCTGGCTCGAGTTCTCTTCTGTGGGAATTTGTTGGAGATTACCACATAGTCCATTCTGGTCCTGATTTTCTAATTTTTAAAGTATCTTATGTAAGTATGTCAGGCTTGACTCCTCCATCCCAGAAAGGGAGCATGGGACAGAGTTGGTAACTTGACTTCGAAGAATGGCACGTTTTTCCCCAAGTATTGCTTTTTTCTTTCCTTATTCTTTCTACCCATTTTTTTTACATTGTGCCTATCTTACTCCTTTCTTCCTTATTCTTTAGTTTTCTTCTTCCTGTTTTATTTGTATCATAAAAAGAGAGTGGATGATAGACACAGAGCATCACAAGAAAGAAGACATATTATTTACTCATGTTCCTTCATCTTCAAAGTAAACATAGCCACAATAGCATTAACTTATACCTTCTAATTATCCTTGTGGAACCTAGAGAGCCAAGGAAAAATAATAAAATAAAATACCCATTTGGAGGACCCAGTGAGATTAGGAGGATAGTAAATGACTGCATAATGCAATAAGAATAATACCAATTTAGGTCCAGATATCTGTCTGTGTGACCTTTAGTAAATTACTAAACCGCTTTGAACTTTAGGTCATTATCAGTGAAGTAAAAGTAATAATAAACTTTTCATGGAGGGGAGTAGTGACAATTAAATGAGCTCGTAAGTGTTAAAGTACCTCTTATATGGCTGGCATTTAGTAGATGCTGGATAAATGTCACTCTTTTCCTATGTCCCAAGTGAAACTTCCCTTGTGTGTGTGTGTGTGTGTGTGTGTGTGTTCCAGAGACTGCTTTAATTATTTTATACAAAATAGCATACTTAATTTTCTTTTTTTTAAGCATACTTAATTTTTGTCTTAATTATTCCTATCATATAGGAGCCTTTAATATGTTCCTTCCCCTGGGTGAACAGATTCATTTTGTTGGATCATTGTAACCTTAATACTGATGATATAAAGGAGAAATTATCATCACATGGTAAGGTAAGGAAACACCCTACCCAGCCTGATAGAATCTGCTGAGTTAATGGGCAGGTACAAGGCTATCTTGCAGGGCAGCCAGAGAAGATATAGAAGTCTGTGTATTCCATAACAGGGCTGGCTTGGCAGCCAATTTGAAATGTTGGTCAAATTAAGCAATATTCCTGACTTTCCTGGAAGACTGGGTAGGAGAAATTAATTTCAGGAAAACCTCACCTCCTGGAGGAATGCTCTGTCCACTATAGATAATTTAAAAACACCAAATGGAGATTCACCTGGTAATACAGGGGTTGGGGTGCCAGGGAGAGTTGAATTTGGAAACTTCTGGAATGACATAGCTGGAAGGGCTTTTGGAAACCATTTACTAGAATTTACTCATGATACACATGGGTAAGCTGCTGCCCAGAGAGAGAAATATGCTCATCCCAAATGATACAGATATAAAGGTCAGAGCTGGATTTGGAGGCATAGAATGCAGGTTTTCAGATGCTACACTGGTTACTTACCTTCTTAACTTATTGAACCACCTGCCACAATAGAACAAGAAACCGTTTAACTGGGGTGACCTGGTTAAAAGTAGATATTCTTACAGTTATATATTTTTCCCCAGCTGGCTTAAAAAGAATACTCTCATCTGCAAGCTGGTTTTTGAAAATCCTTTTCCAGAATTCAGAGTCCTTTCCTTCTCCCTCAGGTAATGATGAGGTTTTCTTCAAACCTTAGCCTCCCTAAGAAGAAAGACCGGGGCTGGACATGACCCAGCATCTTTGATGATATAGGGTTTAGCTCGGCAAAGAAAGGATGGTGCTGGGCTTATTGTGGCCCTGGGACTTGGACTTAGAAAAGCAGAAGTCTGGGGACTTTTTAATAGTCCAGAAGAAAAGAAAAGCCCAGTTATCTAGGTGCAGGCTCCTTTATAGGATACATTCTGAGTCCCTTTCTGAGTCTTCCTTCTTCCATTTTCACATAGAGAATAAGATTTATCATGTCCGATTACCTCCCATATGTCTGGCCTTTCTCTCTTTCCTGGGCTGCCTCCTGGAATCTATGCTTAGATCATAGATGTTTATAAAATGTTTAAAATATTTATAAAATATGAATATTAACCCTTTATTATTATAATTTCAACACATGTCTTAGTCCCATAGGAAGAGACTAACAGCTGAATCACCCCTAGCGGCTTCATAGAAGTTGAAGCCATAGTCCCATATAACTGTCCAGCTGAGAGGCCCCTTTAAGGTCAGCCAAGTCAATTTCCTCAGTGTGAAGATGAACTGCGAACTTTAAGGTACAGGAACATGAAAGGCACCATTAGTCATTCAGTATATCCTAAGTCTCAGGTACACAGTGTATGATCCCATACACAAATGAAAAGCCAATTTCCAGAACTGGACAAGCTCACAGGCAGGAGAAGAAATAAGACACATGTGAGTACACACATGCATGTGCACACACACACACACACACACACATAGAGGATTTAAATTGGACATTTATAATATGTTATCCCAAGCTTTAGGCCTGCCTCTGTAACTCTTAGCTCAAACAAACACATTTTTAGAAGGTAGAGAAATATACTCTAAAATATACTAGGGAATGAAAATATTGTACTTGTAGAAGGAACATTATTTTTCAGGAGAATTAACTCTGATGCTAATATTCTGTAGCCTGGGGCAAATTCTCTTCCCTCTTCGAGGTTGTTCAGGATGTTTTTTAGCTCTGAGTTTCTAGCCTTTGATGGGTCACAGAGTCCCAGGATAGGGTAACTTCATCTGAGACAACTATAGAAAGCTGGATTCTTTCTGACTCCCCAAGTGACATCAAACTAACACTCATACAGCCTTTTCCTCTAGGGAGTTGAGATAAGATGGAAGGAGTATAACAAGAATCCCTGTACCCTATCTTGGGTGTCATTTAGCTCTTAATCTGGCTTTGTTTCTTGAAAAGTGATAACAATTCTCAGGGGTGTAAATAAGGGTGGAGGAAGACCCAAAGAAATAATGCTACTATGGGATGATCCAACCTCTTTTGGGGTATGTTTCCAGTCCACACAGCTCAGACAAAACAAGCCATGTCCACATGGATGTGAGCTATCACAGGAAGAGATAAGAAACCAGGTTGTATAAAGACCAGATGAAGAAAATGGGGTTATTTAGCTTGAAGAAGAGAAGAGTGAAGTGGATGTAATATCTGTGCTTAGATCTTTGAAAGGATGTCACAGGGCAGAGGAAACAGGTATGTTCTATGTAGCTTTAAGAAGCAGAGCTTGGGTTTTTAGATGGCAGCCACAAGGAGATGGACATAGTTCAACACAAGTAAGAAATTTCTAACAGTTGGAGCTGCTTCTTGATAGTCTAGATGGTCTCTGCTTCTGGATAGTCTAGATAGTCTCAGGAAAGAGTGAACAACCAGTTTCTACTGTACTGAACAGATATGGCTAACACTTGTTCATAACAATAAAGGGTGGTATTCATTTCTACAGTCCTATCCAACACTTAGCCCACTTTCCTTCTTTGGGGAATGTATATCTTAACAGGGACCAAAACCTGGGAACAGAGGTATTAAGGCTAATGGTAGAATTTCAGGTGAAAGACACCAAATGGAAGAGGAATTTGGGTGGCATTGGGAAACTTCTCAATGTCCCAGAGATACAATAAACACTAGAAAATCATGCAGATGTTTTCAAAAAAAAGGGAATAATTCTAAAATTCTACCCATACTTGCTCCCAAATTCTTCAGCAGCTGCCAATAACTCCCTTTCCTTCTACCCAAAGCTGAGAAAGCCTGCAGAATTGGCTGAGATCACTCACCTGCCCAGGAGGAATAGACTTTTCTCTGTAGGCATTCAACAGCAACCCTCCACCCCAGTCTTTTTCCTGAGCCAGAAGTGGTAGCTAGCCCATACTTGCTGCCTTACCATAGATGAACACTGTTAGGTTGCCCAGGAGTAGCAAGGCCAATAAGATCCTCATCATGGTCAGAGCCACTTCTGTTCTCTTTTTCAGTCTTCTGGTGCACTAGACATTAGGATTGAAGAGTCTCAAACTCCTGCTGGCTACCAGCATCTATGCCTGCTCACTTCCCTTCCTTCCCTATTTCTCTCACTCAAAGTCCTAGTCTCATCTCACATCCCCCTTCCTTCCCTATTTCAGCACAGGTCATGTGAGGCTCTCCTCCCCCACCACCCGGTGGAGGCTGGAGGTTCCATAGTGAGTGAAGCAATTCCTTTTTTCTGCTGGGTATTGACTTGACCTTCTGTGGAGCTAGTGGGGTTCTCTGGTCTTGGATTTTTCAGGCAGTGTTTATTTCGTATTCCCTCCATAAAATTCAGAGACTGGGGGCATCCTTTGAGATAAATCTAATCACTCCAGTATGGTGGTGTTTTCACTTTTGGTGGTTCCAGGGAGAAGAAATCAACTTTGTTAGCCTATGCAATTTTCATTAGTTGTACTGTTAACCCCTACCTGCTCAGTATATGCAAAGGTACAGGGCATTGGGGGTGGGGTGCCTGTAAGCTTTAGAGTATAAGAAATTAGTGTACGAAAGGGCTTCCTACTTATCAAATCATTCAAGATTTGGAAAGCCCATGGATAATAGTGTTATGTGTGGATAAACCTCTTATCTCAGTTTAGGAAAGCTATTTGAATCTCTTGTTCCATTATTTACACATCTCTGGTGGTAAGGAAGAATCCATATCCACTAATGTCCCTCATGCCCTTACATAAGTAATCTATTATTGACTTTTTACAGGAAGTTAATTTTAACATCCAGTGCACCAGCTCATTGGTCTGATAGTGGTATACTCCATGAGGTTAAAATTTTCATTGGCTTCCAATTGGCATAGACCTTTGACAAACAGGATAGTGTCCTAGCAAATTTCAACTGCTCCAGAAATTGTTCTTCTTCACAGGCCCCAGAATGACTAATTTCTTTAGTAGTCTAAGTTAGTACTGCCCATAGTCTGCTAAGCTTTGAAAACATAAGTTCTTCATAAAAGACAAATACTTCCAACAAATTCATACTACCCTTTAAGTAACATCTAAACTTAGTTTTCTTTTTTTTTTTTAATTGGAGGGATATGAGAGGACTTAGTTCAGGGAGGGAAAAGCCTATACAGAGAGAGGACATGAGACTCTACAGAGTAAAGTATGTCTAAGAGACATACTTGCCAAGAAGAGGCTACATATAGATTATGTGGGATTGTGCAAGGGATAAGAGGAGACACTAGGACTTCAGGCATTATTATCACATGGAATTTTGTCAAACCCCTCTGAATCTGAGGTCTAATCCCCCATGGCTGTTTTTCCCTTGTGTTTTGGCTACTAAAGTTAGTTCACGTTACTGGAACTTTCAGCCATTCTTTTCCATTGGGTCTTCATTCAGGAAACCCTGACCTTCAGAAAATTATCCTTCTATACTTTCCAACTAAAACCCTACCACCACTATTACCCACTCTGCCATACACAATCTCCCTCATATAGCTTTCTCTGTTAAAGAGCTAGAATCTCATGCACACTGAACAGGTGTCAATTTCTGCCTGGCCTGGTGGCTGTGTATATTTTGAGCTGCAGCTTGCATCTTTTTAGGACCTCCCAGATATGAAGATAAAGAAATATCCTGG
This sequence comes from Arctocebus calabarensis, assembly GCA_963573935.1. NCBI lineage: Eukaryota > Metazoa > Chordata > Mammalia > Primates > Lorisidae > Arctocebus > Arctocebus calabarensis. Next base: position 769 of record CAUYON010009423.1, on the reverse strand, counting down.
GAAACATGTACAACATTTCTTTGGAGAAGACTTCTAGTCTCGCAGTAGTGGGCTCAGCAGTTCTGTTGATCAGCGAGAACTGGAAAGGAAGTCAGGAAGCCTGAAGATAGACCTGGCTCAGTGCCTTAATTCTGAGGCCTTGAACAAGTTAAATCTCTCTGAACTTCGAATTCCCCAATTGTAAGATGAGCATGATTCAACTTAATGCTTGTGCCTTCCCAGATTTTTTAAAAATCAATTACATGTATCTACATATAAATGATAATAACTGTAGCAGTGATAGCTACTATTTTTTTTTTTTTGGAGCTTTTTTTTGTTTGTTTGTTTCAATTAACATGTATTTTATTATTCTTCATTACATTATTTCCCCTCACTCCCTAGTAGTAAGACAGAATTTATTCACAGAAAAGAATACAGAAAACACTAAGGCTCCTGGTAGAGGGAGAGAATTCTAGTGGGGAGAGGGAAGCTCTCTCCGTTTCTCTCCCGGTCTTTCCCCATCTCCTCCTTTAGGCCTTAGTCTCAGGGTATATACAGGTGTATGAGTTCCTTGGCCAGGAAACGAATGAATGTAGTCCCTTCCGCCAGGGGCAAGGTGAATGAATGTATCAACGAATGGATACAGTCCATTCATGGAATTGAGGCCTAGGAAATTCACAAGAAATTGACCTAGGCATAGGAGATAGGGGTTCCACATTTAGTCCTAAGTGTGAAGTGAAGGAGACACCAAGGCACAGGTGTCTCCTCAGCAGTTGTCCAGCCTTTTTGG
>CAUYON010009422.1:0-11284 GCA_963573935.1 Arctocebus calabarensis | reverse complement strand
TGGGGGAGTGTGACCTAGTTAGCCAAGCATGTGCTGTCCCTGTGAAATACGGCTTCTAGCCCGTGACACCTGACCTCCAGCCCGTGAATGATCCCTCCATAAAACAAAGACAAGGATCACTGTCACAGAACAATGTGACCGTGGCTGCCACAAACACCACGAGACTCACAGACGCCAACATACTGTCACCAGTAAAATAACAGTTAATAATTATTGATACAGAGAGAAGGAAATTGGATTTATGTGACAACCGAGGTGATCCACAAACAACGTGGCCAGACAGCTGAGGCCTGAGGGGAACCCCAGGGAATTCTCATAGTTGGATATAGGAGGAACTGGGGTGAAAGTGTTTGTATTGGGGTGTCGCCTTCATGTGGGGCCTCGTGAGGGGACCCTTTTCCACTCTCCTAGTGCTTATCTCTGCTTCCCTTTGAATAAAAGTTACACTTCTCTCTCTGCTATACCGGAGCCCCACCTGCCTCACTTCCCCTTCCTCAGATCTCTACTTTCCCTCTGACTCTGCCGAACTTGCTAGTTCTGCTGGGCGACCGAGCCAGGTCTGCTAACAGCACAGAGGTGAACTATCACCTGTGAGACCCAGGGTGCAGAAATTGATGTTGAGGGTGGGAGGTGGATCATACCTCCTCTCCCCACCAGAGGGCGCCGCCAGCCCAGCAGACTGGTCAGCACAGTCCAGAAGCTGGGTCTCAAGTGGATGTGCCTGACCTGTTTTGAAATTGTGTTGCTTTTGGGTTTCCGACCATCCCGCTTGAACCTGACATCCAGGGCAGATGAGCAGCCCAGGGCGGCAGATGGCCCCGGGCTCACTGTGGGCCAAGGTCTGGGAAGAGGAAGTTCATGTGGGGGAAGCCAGCGCTGCCTCAGTTTACAGCTGCGGCCGGAGGAGGGTGCAGTTGTGGTGTGGCCTCTCCCACCCATGATCTCCTGTCCCCAGGGCAGTGTGGCTGGCCCTGGGAAGGCAGCCTGCCCTGAAAGTGGTGGGCAAGCCTCCTCCCAGAAGGAAGCTGCTCTGCTGTTCATGGCAGGACCGAGAGTTGGGCTCCGACACTCACCCCACCTTCAGCTTCCTGCTGGTTATCGAGGAATTGTCCCTATGAAGAGCAGTGGACAGTGGCAGGCAATGGTGCATTTCACAAAGAGAAAGCCCCAAACTGCCAGCCAGTCTCAGCAGAGCCTCAGAGGGTGCGGACCCTTCATGGCAGGTGCACCGTGCCAGGCTGGGGGCTGCATCCAGCAGCTGGCTCTCTCAGAGATCATGGTGCAGGGCTGACTCCAGCCCCCGAGTGACACCAGGTCACCAGAGCAGCAGCACAGGGAACACACCCTTCTTCTTTTGTGAGCAGAGATGCCCCAGTTCAGAAACATCACCTGAGACGCAGAGGTAAAAGTCAGAGGGCCGCCACTGGCTTGCAGATTTGCCGATTGGGGCCGGGTGGTGGCATTCAGTGGCACTCAGTAAATGAGTGTTGCTAGACTGACAGTCACTGACATCCTGGCCCAGCAGTGAGTCCATGCATCCTGGAATCTCCACCCCCCTGCTCCTTCAACTGTTAGACGAGGGTGCAGGTGTGCACAGCGCAGCCAAGAGGGTGCCTTGCCCATGCTCTGTGCCCGGCGCCCTTTCTGTGGCCAAATTCACAGGCATGAATCTGTGTCAATGTGCTATATGTGTTTTGCATACTCACCCTTAACCTATTATTAACATTAACAGCAATATATAGGCTCGGAGCCCATAGCTCAGCGGTTAGGGCAAGGTCACATACACTGGGGCTGGTGGGTTCAAACCTGGCCAGGGCCTGCTAAACACCAATGACAACTACCATAAAAAAATAGCCGGGCTTTGTGGTGGGCTCCTGTAGTCCCAGGTACTTGGGAGGCTAAGGCAAGAGAATCACTTAAGCCTAAGAATTGGAGGTGGCCGTGAGCTGTGATGCCATGGCACTCTACCGAGGGTGACATAGTGAGACTCTGTCACAAAACAAAACAAAACAAAACAAAATAGATATATAAGTTGATATAAAAATACATAAAAATAAATATATAACAAGATAGCTAGAATACAAATAACAGTATAGTATGCTATAGTAAACATAAATATAGCAAATACAAATGTAGATGTCCTAAAGTAGTGTTCACTGAGCAATGTTAATATAAATCTACTTCATGTTGATTGCATCATTATACAGAAACAGGTCTGTATCTGCATATGCAGGTACAGACAGCACTCTGTCTATATAGCTATGTGCTTATTTATAAAATCAGACACACACACACAGAAGGAGACAGAGGGGTTTATTTTAAAGACTTGGTTCACACTATGGCAGAGGCAAGTCCAAGTTCACAGGGCAGGCTGGTGGCCTAGAAATTCCAGCAGGAACTGACTTGTAGTCTTGAGTCTGAGGGCAGAATTCTTTCCTTCTTGGGGAAACTCTGTCTTTTTATGTTAAAACCTTCAGCTGGCTGGTCAAGGCCCCCCCGGACACTGGAGGGGCCACCTGCTTCACTCAGCTGCTCTTGCTGGTCCCTCCAGTGCTGGAAAGCTGCCTCAGTCACCCACCCGACACCACTGCTGCTCGGGGCAGTGGTCGCTAGCACTGGTCTGTAGATCCTGCCGTAAATGGTCCTGCTGCTTTAGACTTGGAAAGTGGCCAGAGGGCAAAGAGAAGATTTTTGAGGGTATCCCTAGCCCAATGGAGCCACAGCACCAGATTCAATTTCAGCCCCTTACAGCGGACGCTGTGGACAGACTGCCATGATGACAGGATGACCGGCCAGGCCACAAACTCAGAATGTCCACCCTCCTGATGGAGATGGACATTCTGAGTCTGTGTATTGATGGAGATGTCTTCTGCCTCCTCCCTGGACACCCTTCCTTTTTCGTTCACCTTTTTGCTCTGGTTCCTTTGGGGGAGGACTTGGGTCGGCTCCCCCCAGGCCTTCCGCATTCCGCTGACAAAGAGCAACTGTGCCATCACACCTGTCTCTGTCTGTTTGCCCTGCTCTGACAAAGTCTGAGAGAACCCACGATTTATAGAGAACAAATAGGCATCCTCATAGATTCAGGTGCTGGGGAGTCCGGGGTCAAGGTGCCAGCTGGTCTGGCATTGGGCAAGGCCCATATTTGCTTCCAGAATGAAGCTTGCAAACTTTGGAGGAGACCAGCACATGGCAGGGGGCATATAGGCAAGAAAGCCCTGGAAATGGGGCTGGTGCTGTGACAAATCTCTAGACACGTGGATGTGGCCTGGAACTAGGCGATGGGTAGAGGCTGGAGGACTCCGGAGGGGTGACCAAGATAAAGTCCCCCTGGCCATGAGCAGAGCATCAGGGGGGTTCTGGTAGGGCCCAGGAGAAGGGAGGGTGGCGGAGAGAGTGGTCCGAGGTCTTTGCCCTTCTCAGACATCACACACGTGGCTACTGATAGAAATGTGGGCTACGGAGACTGTTCTGATGAGGTTTCAGGAGTGAGAAGTATCTTGCTCAATTGCTTCTTAGCCTTTTGGCAAAGATCAAGTGTAGTATCAAGAGAAGGATCTTACTCAATTCATAATTGCCAAGTTGAGGAAGCAGCCTAAGTGCCCATCAATCCATGAATGGATTAACAAACTGTGGCATATGTATACCATGGAATATTATGCAGTCATTAAAAAGATGGAGACTTTACATCTTTTACAGTTACCTGGATGGAGTTGAAATACAGTCTTCTTAGCAAAGTATCATAAGAATGGAAAAATAAAATCCAGTGTACTCCATACTAATATGAAATCAATATATAAACAATTACATGTTCATAAGGACAATAAGATACACTGATATAGTCCAGTTTAGGGGTAAAGGCAAGCAGGAGGAGGAGAGGGGAGAACGTTTGGCAGGATGGAGGGCAGGAGGTAGGATCTCACCTGTTGTACACACTGTGAGCATGAGGGGCTCTTTGCCCTGGAAGTGAGAACAATGTAACCTAAAAATTGTACCCTCATATTAATTTGAAAAAAAAAAAAAAACTAAAAAAGAGAGAGAGAGAAGTATCTTGGTAGAAATGAGAGGAAAAGCCATCCTTGTTACAGAGGGGCAAAGAAAGTGCCCCAGCTCTCTGTGTAAGGCAGGCTCTGAGAGTCGTGAACGGAACACTGTGAAGCCCCATTTTGGGAGGGCCCTCGCCCCACCCCTCACAGAGGAGTCTTCCTTCTGGCCTGCTGCTTACAGGCCCCACCTGTTAATGCTGTCTGGCACCCTGGACATGAAGTTTCAACACAGGAGCTCTGCAGGGGACACAGTCAGACCGAGTGTCACCCTCAGAGCCCCTCCTGCAGGCTGTGGGCAGCCATGCTGGCCCCCCAGGGTTTCCTGGAGTCCCAGGCCTGACCTGAAGGGCATCAGACTGAAGCGAGAGAGGACAGCACTGCCTGCACAGGGCCTCAGGCCTGCCACCCTTGCCCTCTGAGCAGAAACCAACTTTGGCCATTGAGAAAGACAGAGCTGTCGTCCAGCCAGAAGCCAAAGGGAACATCCCGAATTCCTGCTTGTCCCAGGGCATGATGTCCTTGACTTGGAGGGTAGAGTGACTAGAAAAAGGCTTTGTCATTTTCCTTTGAGACTGTCTCACTTTGTCACCCTCAGTAGAGTGCAGTGGTACCACAGCTCACAGCAACCTCTTACTCCTGGGCTCAAGTGATCCTCCTGCCTCTGCCCCCCAAGTAGCCGAGACTACAGGCACCCACCACAATACCCAGCTATTTTTAGAGATGGAGTCTCGCTCTGGCTCAGGCTGGTCTTGAACCCATGAACTTAGGCAATCCACCCACCTGAGCCCCTCAGAGTGCTGGGATTACAGGCAGTAGTGCCTCAGAGAATCACTGCCTGACGCACAGGCTCTGTTGGCTGTTTAAAATTTATAGGCCTAGGAAACCAAAGGGAGACCGTGGTGAACAGCTGCTCTCTTGCACATCCACCCTTGGCGGGCGAGGCTCCACAGAGCCACCTGCTGGGGTCACCCGTGTGCCCCTCCCAAGTATTTCCCTGAGTTTGCAGGGTTTGCAGGTGCTTAGGCTCCTTCTGAGCTGCTTTTTAAAGAGTGACGTTGGGAACTTTAACTCTTTACTGCTGAATTCAATACAGGCATCTTTATTTGGCCCAGTCATTTTAAGATGATGCAGACTAGGGGGCTCTGAGTGGGCTTCCGCCCCGGAGTCCGGTTCAGACCGGGAGGGCGGCTGCAGGTCCCAAGATCGCCACCAGGTGGTGCTGTTGCTCAGCAAAAAGCAGGGCCAAAGAGGGGGAGGGGAAGGGGCGGGGGAGGGGCGCAGATGTCTCTGAGAGGGGCAAAGGGAGGGGCGGGCATGGGGGTCTTAGGGAACGGTAAGGGGAGTGGAGGGGCTCGGGGGGGCTGGGGAGGAGTAGAGAGAGGGGATGTTGGTGCCCAGTGGCTCTGCCTGAGCTGCCACTGCTGGGCACATGCTTCCTGGGACATGCAGCCCCCACCCTCACCCCCCAGAGCTTAAGGGACAAAAGCTTTCTTCTGCCTGAGCTGGGGATCCCTGTAGAGAAGAACTCTGGGGAAGACCCAACTCTTACCCAGAGTACTTGTCACTTACATTCACTGTGGGGACAGGGCTGCCTGGTCTTGGACACTGCCTGGGCCACCTTGCCCCCTACACCTGTGCAGGCAGGGCATCTCTGTACCCACCAGTGCAGGCCTGCCCCCACGGTGGGGTGTGGGCGGTCAGCAGCTGGCCACTGCCAGGAACCTGGGCTTGAGTGCCGGGTTGGAGGCCCGGCCTGGAAGGACTGGTCTGAGTGCTCTGAACAGAACACCTCAGGCGTTCATTGGGCTTGCGTGCTCCCCACACACCTGCTAGGGCAATCGTGGGCATCTGGACAAGGACTGGGGTCCCGGTGCCTGGGACAGCTCTTCCTCAGCTCGCCTCCGGGCTTCCAGTGAGCAGGAGGAAGTCAGCGGAGAACCAGCAGTGGAGACTGCCCGCGGGGATGCGTGCAGCAAGTGTGGCCTTCCCGTTCTGCTAGGAGAACCGGCAAACTCAGGGGCTCTGTTCTTTCGTGTGACGTAAGAAAAGACGTTAATGAACAAAAATCAAATGACGGGAATTCTACCTGGTGTCCCCGTGTGGAGCAGAGCTCTCCCTCCCTGGCCCACACCCTCACTCCCCGGAGCCTGCGGGAGTCTGGAATGGTCCTGGATGACTTTAGTCTCTGGCCTGGTGAGGCCGGCCCTGCCTCTGACTGGGCCTTCCCTGTGGGCTGTGGGCCTCACCCAGCCTGGGCTGCACTCATCCGGACAGGAAGGGGACATTGCAAAGGGCCTTTATAGGAATGAGACATAGGCAGCCTCCAGGTACGGGCCTTTGGTGATTTATTTCTTCATAGCAGAATGAACTCAGTTAGTTAAAAAACCCACCAAGCCCAACTCAAATTTGTGTACATTCAGTTACTGTAAAAATGTCCTAGACCCATAGATTCCCGGCCACCTAGAGCCTGCCTGCTTCAGCTGCTGGGCAGAGCCCCACATGGCAGTTGTTACCTGCCTGGGACCCTCATTTCCTCTCCCTCCATTGGGAAAACAGGTGGCAGATTGTACAGTGGGGGGAGATCTGCTTCCAAACTGCTTGCTCAGTGTCACACTGTCAGGGCTCACTGGGTATGCTGCTGCCTGGGGGCCAGTCCCAGACCCTGACCCATCTCTCCCCCCTCAAACAACTGCCGCCTGAGGCAGGCCCGCCAGACGCTTCCCATCCTGGCACACAGACCCCATGTTTCCTGGGCTCCCGTGGAGTGAGGTGGGGCCTGAGTGACCGTGTCCAGGGCAACAGAATGTGTAGGACATACAGGTGCCTCTTCCAGACCAGACCTTGCTATTGTCATGGTGCCCATGCTTCTTTCTCTCTCAGTGGCCAAGACACGTGGAATTAGGACTCAGTCCTGAGCCTTAGAGCTCTGTGACCCGCTTCAGCCTCAGCAGAGGATGGGGGGTCCCACCTGCCCCTATTGGCCCACCAGGAGGTCACTGCCAATTTCAGCATGGGGTCTACCCGGTGGGGAAGGCTTGGGGGTCTGGGAAGCTAATGGCCTCTGGACGACCTTTACTGGTGAAGGACAGAGGTGCTGTGTAGAATAGCAGCTCAGCCCGGTCACTCTCCTGAGTGCCCCGCAGCCTCCTGGGGGCCCTTGGGGACCTCATTTGCCACTCTGGCCTCAGACTTCCTTAAAATCCTCTCCATGAGTCCCTGGCCTCAGACCTATGGCCTGAATCTGTCTTTGACAGCATACAACTGGAAGAGCTCCCCTGTGATTTCAGGCTCATCTGTCTCCCCCTATAGAGCTGGGTGTACCAGCCAATGTTGGTGGAGGTACCAGGGTGCAGGGAGCGAGCCTCTCTCAGCCTGGTCCTGGAGTCACTTTCTGCCTCACCTAGGAGCTGCCCTCCATGATGAAGTATGTCACACAGGCGTCTGCAGGCCCGTGAGTCTGCTTTCCCTTAGAAATCCAGTGGGAAGCAGGGATTTGTCTGAATCAAGGGAACTGTTGTTTGATGGAGAAGGCATGGTTTAGCTCTGGACCCTGGGCCCTCCCCTGGGACTCTCTGAAGCTTTGTGTGAACTGGAAGCTGGCTGCCTGCCTGGGGCGCATTTGACCTTGGGGCAGAGAGCTGGATCTGCTGCAGAACCTGCCCCCCACCCCCAGACTTCCCAGGGACTGGCCATCTCTCAGGTCTTCTGGTAAACAGGTCTCACTGCTCAGTGGATGCCCTCCAGTGCGCTCAAACAGGAGGCCAGGTTGTTTAGGGCATCGGGACATGCCCAGGGCCTTGTTACTCACTTTCTGGGAGGCATCTGGTGTGACACACACCCTCCCTGAGTCTTGTCCACATGACGGATGTCTCCTGTGTGCTGGGCCAGTGGGCTGCCCTGCAGGCCAGAGGCACAGCTAGGGGGACAGGTCCCTCAGACAGGACCCCTAATTTGTTGATGTCCAATAAGGGCAGGCAGATTCTAATGTCCTGTCTCTGGATAGAGACAGGCCCTGCCCTGGTCTCTGCTCCCCTGCAGATGCCAGTGCTCCTGTGGCTGTCCAGGAGGGAGAGCACCCAAGGACAGTAGCTGTCATGGGAGTCCTGAGCTCATCAAGATGATTGTCGTCCTGCAAACCCAGACTCAGACATCGGTGCTATCAGAACCAGAGGGTTTAGTGAGTGGGGTAGTGAATTCTGAGTCCCTACCCAGACTCAGGTAGGATGGTTGATGTGGCTCCCCCCAAGGAGGGCCACTTGCTTCTCAGCAGGGCCAGTAGCTACAGGACTCCACGGACGTTCCTCCTGCTCATGGCTTTCCACATGGCGAGGGTGTTAGCCCAGCATTTTGTTCGGTAATGAAGGGGACAGCTTCAGGACACTGTAGCGCATGCCAGGCCTCCCCAAGGTGGCTGGTCCTCTTTTCCACACACCCCGACTCTGACTGGCGAATGGCCCTGGTGTCCTCCAGCTTCAGGAGTCCAATGCCAGCCCTTGAGCGATTAGGCACAGTTACATCAGTGGAAGTCTGCAGCTCTGGGGGAGGCCAGGGCCATGTGTGATGCGCCCTTAGAAGGCATCCTGGCAGGGGGCTCGTTCCAGAGCCCAGGTCCCCCACATGCTCAAGGTGGGAGAAGGGCTGGACGCTGGGTAGCGTGCCATCCACCGTGCTTCCCTGTCCTCAGCTCCTGGGAGACAGGAAGGGTCTGGTTTCTTTGCCTTCACTGGGGGAAGGAAACTCCTGTGTCTCATAAAAACTGCACACATCCAGTGTTTTCCCCCAAGAAACAATGGCACTTATAGAAAAACGATTGGCTGCCGGAAGACCAAATAAATAGCAAATATTCCCTATACGTAGACAACAGAGATGCTCTTGATAAAAGAGGACAACCGTTCATAACAAGTCCAGCGCCAAGTGGATGTGGAAGGAAGCGGCTCAAACATGAAAAATAGTGTTTTTCAAGTCAGTGGGGCTCTACCTGGAGATAGTGTCAGGAAAAAACAATAGTCAGCGGTGAACATAATTTAAAAGTATGAAACGCAAACCTATTGCCACCATCATCATTCATTATGGAAACAAAACAACACAGGACAGAGGATGTAGAAATGGTATGATTTCCCATCAACAGGGTGACCGTGGGATTCATGATGGGAATTTTCTATAGAACTTTATGTGAAGGGATGAGTTACATTTGATAAGAAAATATTCCCATTTTAGAAGTAAAGAAGAAATCTCTCTCTATATACGTGTCTGCGTCAGCACAGAAGCCAGGTGAAAGTTCACACCAAAGTGTGCTAACAGTGATGGTTGGAATGAGGAGGGATTAGGGAGAAAGCTTTCTCTTTTAATTTCTTTCCTGCTATATTGTTTACCTGGTAACAGCGATCAGGTATTCCTTTCATTAATCAATTAAGGAAAATAAAGGAAATGTAAAAACATACATGCATATTACGATTGTTTAGTTTAGTTAAAATAGTTTATATTTATAGAATTCAGTTGAGCACAGCAGTGCACGCCTGTAGTCTCAGCTGCCCGGATGGGCGAGGTGGGAGGCTCGCTGGAACCCAGGCCTTCCAGACACTCCTGGGTCACATGGACAGACCCCGTCCCTAAAACATCCAAAAAACCAAATACAAAATCATGAAAATAATTTATAGAGAAATTAAAAACAAAGCTACTAAAGTAAATTTTTAAAAAGAAAGTCAAAGAAGTGAATCTAGAAAGAAATAGAAAAGAAAAGCAGAAATCTTAATTAAACTGGGAGCTGGCATCTGGGTTTGGACAGGCTCATGGCAAGATGGACCAGAGAGAAAAGAAGCATCATTGCGGGCTGGACGCCCGGCTGGCCCGCGACGGGGAAGCAGACTCCCACCTGCCTGGGGCATTGCTCACACCGCGCGGTGGCCAGACCAGCAGAACGCACCGACCTGGCAGCCCGCGTGGCGTTACTGACCACACAAGAGGCTCGAGTGTCAAATAAACCAAAGTAAGTTAAACAAGAAAAGTTCAGACCCACAGGCAATATACTACAAAACTGGATTAATTAATTTTATTTAATAAAAAAACATGGGAAGGAGGGAGAGACCCACCATCAATCCGTCTGGGGAGACAGGACGTCACCAGCAGCTGTCACCCCACATCCCTGTGCACGTATTGACCTGTCCCGTGGGGAGACATGCCGTGCCAGTCGATCCCAGATCCAGCAGCGCTTTCAGCTTTGGCCCCGTGGAGCCTTCGGGCAGAGGAGTGACGGAGGTGGTCTGTGTTTTATGAGGACCACGGCTGCTGCTGTGTGAGAACCAGGTGTCAGGGGGTGGCCACGGGCAGCATTATGGGGACACAGCTTTGGGCAGGTCACACAGGACGGTGGCAGACTGAGGTGCAGGGCTTGGCTGCGACATTGAGACAAGTACAGATCTGACTCACTTTTCAGAGGCAAAAATGACAGGACCTGTTGACAGATGGGGCATGAAGGGGAGGAAAGGCAGCCCCAGTGTGCCTCTGGGTTTCTCAGCCCGGGACAGCGGCAGCAGCCCCTAGAAGCAGTGAGGCTGCGCTTAGAGTTTGGGGTTGCATCAGACACCTGCTGAGAGGCCGTGAGACACGCCTGGGGGTGCTGGACACACAGCAACACAGCAGTGTGTGGGGGCAGGTGCCAGTGCAGGGTGTCCGGTGGAGTTCCTTGCAGGTGGATGTCTCACATAAGGGAGGGAAAGAGAGGGGGAGCAGGAAGGGACGGCAGAGAGAATGGGGGGGCAGGGAGGAAGAAAGGCCTCCAGGGACCCACAGTCTGACAGATGAGAAGCCACCAGTGCCACCCACCAGAGCGAGAAGGGACCCGGAGGGGAGACGAGGAAGCTGGGAGGGTGACGGGTACTGAGCAGATGATGGGACAAGGGGGACTTTAGTCCCTGGTGACATGACTGCCGAGACCCACCAGGTGGGAGTTGCTGCTCATCCAGAGGCTGAGTCAGTGCTGCTGTCGCAGGGACACCAGTAACAACCCTCACCACCCCTGTCCCCCTGTCCTCAACTGCCAGGGGGACCCTAGGAAGCCCAGCTTGCCTCCAAAGAATGGGGCGAGGGTGTGTCACTCCTCGGTTGGACACGGGGACGTCGCCACCGCACAGCAGGCAGCATGAACACCAGCTCACTGGTATCAGCTCCCTTTGCCCTGGCCTCCCACAGCACGGGTCAGGAGACAAGACAACAGGCCCAGATGGCACTTGCACAGCCAGCAA
>CAUYON010009420.1:0-11314 GCA_963573935.1 Arctocebus calabarensis | reverse complement strand
GTGCCCATCGATCCAGGAATGGATTAATAAATTGTGGTACACGTATACCATGGAATATTATGCAGCCTTAAAGAAAGATGGAGACTTTACCTCTTTTGTGTTTACATGGATGGAGCTGGAACATATTCTTCTTAGCAAAGTATCTCAAGAATGGAAGAAAAAGTATCAAATGTACTCAGCCCTAATATGAAGCTAATTTATAGCTTTCATATGAAGGCTAAAACCCAATTATTGAGCCCAAGAATACAGGGAAAAGGGAAAGTGAGTGGAGCGGAGGGGGGGGATGGGTGGAGGGAGGGCAATTAATGGGATCACACCTATGGTGCAACTTAGCAGGGTACTGGTGAAAGTTATTAAATGTAGAGTATCAATGTCTTTGTATAGTGATCAAGAAAATGCCATGAAGGCTATCTGTAACAGTATGATCAAAATATTTCTGATTGTATATGAAGCACATTGTGTCCTATGATTGCACCAACGTACACAATTGTGATTTAATAAAAGTATTTAAAAAAATTGTTACTACAGCTATGTCATATTACTGTTTAAGTTTATTCATTATAATTTATATCTATATATCTAGCATGTATTTTTGCTATTTTAAATGGGCTTTTCATCCTCATTATATTACTTCATTGTTGTTTGTAAATGTGAATGCTATTAATTTCAGTATACCAGTTTTACGCCCAGTCACTTTACTGAATTTTATCATTGCCTATCGTGTATTAACAACCCTAACTCTGAATAGAGCCTAATTTCATCAAATGATCTTTTACCATCTATGGAGACAAATAGAATTTTTCTCCTCAGTTTTTTTTATTTTTGATGAAGAACAACATAGGTCAGAATACAAGTTCAAAAAAGACGGTTATCCAATAGGTGCAGGTTGTCAATGTCCTTCAGACTTCTGGTGAAGACAGGCACAGATAGGCAGCAAGGGAAATAGTTGACTTTTCAGGTTTAATTTTTGAGTATATATATAGACTTGTAATTATATACTGAATGGTTTGGCCATGTGGTAAGTGAGTTGGAAGGAATTGATTACAAAATTGGTGAAAAGGATATCTGAGGAGAAGGTATGTGGATATTTCTCTGAGGGGGGAAAAATGTGAAGATACTGTGTCCCATCTGAATACTCACCAAAGGAAGACCTCAACAGAGGTGTGTTTTAATAATGATGTGAATAGCCTGCCCTGTTTGATAAATACCACTCAGTCTCTTCACCCAGCCACCCCTGTCACTGTCCAGTGGGCTCATGTATAAAGTGGCTCTGGTAACTGCAGGGAGGTCAGGCATGGGCTCAGCATCGTGGACTCACTCACCACAGCCAGCCTGGTTATAACCACTGAGGGCTTGATCTGCCAGGGGTGACTGAGAGAAATACTGTCCCTTGGGGTGATGAACCAGCAACCCTACTGGCACTTTATGTTGGACTGCTTCCATCATGGAAGGGGTCATTCTCTTCTTACTGAAATAAACCCTGACCTTAATATGGATTTGCTTTTTCTGCACTTAATGTTCCTACCAAAATTAACATCTATGGATGGAAAGAATACCTTATCCACCAAATGGTTTTCCACACAGCTTCCCTTCTGACTGAGGAACTCATCTCACAGCCACAGTGTGGCTATGGGCTCATGCTCATGGAACTCACTGTTCTTACCATGTCTGCAATCATGCTTAACCAGATGGTTTCATTAAACCATGACATAACCTCTTCTTCTTTTTTTTTTTTCCAGAGACTAGTCTGACTTTGTTGTCCTTGGTAGAGTGCGGTGGTGTCACAGCTCACAGCAACCTCCAGCTCTAGCAACTCTTGGGCTTAGGCGATTCTCTTGCCTCAGCCTCCCAAGTAGCTGGGACTAAAGGTACCTGCCACAACACCTGGCTATTTTGTGTGGTTGTTGTTGCAGTTTGACAGGGGCCGAGTTTGAACCTGCCACCATTGGTATATGGAGCCAGCGCTCTACTCACTGAGCCACAGGTGCCACCCTACCTGACAATATTTTGAAAGGCTAAGGCAAGTACTCCTGAAGGCCATTTGCTCTGGATCATTGTCCAATGCCTGGTACTGTTTTTCCAAGACCCAGAATTCATGGATCCAGAAATCAAGGTAGAATGTGAGTGACACCACTCACTATTACCCCCAGTGATCTATTAGCAAAATTTTGGTAGCTATTCCAATGACCTTATGCTCTGTAAGCCTAGGGATCTTAGTTTTGGGAAGAAAAATGATTTCTTCTGCAATGATCACATTCAAATGGAAATTAAGACTTTCACTTTGGGCTCCTTATGCCTCTGATTCAACAGAGTAAGGAAGGTGTTCCATATTGGCTATGGTGATTGATCTCGACTACCAGGAAAGTAGACTACTCTTCGACAATGAAGATAAGAAAGACCATCTCAGAAATACAGGAGATCCCATAGAGCCCCTGCTGGTGTTACCATACCCTGTGACTTAGGTCAATGAGATACTACAAAAGTCCAATCCAAGCAAGACTATGAATGGTCCAGATCCTTCACGAATAAAGGTTTGAGTCACTGAACCAGGTAAAGAAATGTGACCAGCTGAGGTGCTTGCTGAAAGCAAAGGAAATACAAAATGGGTGGTAGAAGAAAGTAGTTACAAATGCTAACAGTAAACATATGGCCAGTTACAGAAAGGGTTGTAATTGTCATGAGACTTTCTACCCTATTTTGTTCAGAGTGTTTGTGTATGTATGGTATATGTCTTTCTTTTCATCTCTCTCCTTCCTTTATTATGTAACAAAGGATTTACTGACTTTATATCAGCATTTAAGTATAGTTAATTTTACATCATGGTATTTAATTAAGGGATATTAGGATAAGAGCTTTACTTCCTCTCCTGGGGAAGGGATTAGTGCAGGATAGCTATATCATGTTCAGCAGAGCTATTACCTTGTTGTTGTCTTTATTTGGGGATTAAATATGATTTAATGGATGCATGTAGGTGTCAAATTGACAAGGGGTGGATTTGTGATGGATAATTTCAGATATCAACTTGACTGAATTAAGAATCATGTAGAGAACTACTGAAGCTCTATTTCTGGGTCTCTGTGAGGGTATTTCTAGAACAGATTGGCGAAGTGAGTCTGGGCCAAGTGGGGAAGATCTGCCTTCGGCGTGAACAGCACCATCCCATCAGGGTAGGGGGAGGTCTGGACAGAACCACAACAAAAAGGCAGATAGAAGGAACTTTTCTTTTCTCTCTCTTATAGCTGGGACACTTCTATCCTGCCTTGGGACATCAGAACTCCAGAATCTCCGCCTTTTGAACTTTAGGATTTACACCAGCAGTCTGCCAGGTTCTCAGGCCTTTAGCCTTGGTCTGAGCTTTACAATTTCAACTTCTTTGGCTTTGAGGCTTTCAGACTTGGAATGGGCCGTGCAACCATATTCCAGAGTCTCCAGCTTGCAGACAGGCTGCCACAGGACTTCTCAGTCTTCATAATTACATTAATCAATTTCCCAAATAAATCTTCTATCATGCCCCCCATCTCCACCTTCTCTCCGTCCTTCACATCTCTGTATCCATGTCTTCTGTTGGTTCTGTCTTTCTGGAAATCTCTGACTAATACACTATTTACACCTCATTTGAATTTCTCTAGTTTATTATATATCTTGATACATCTGAAATGGTGAGTTCTTCCTTATATCAGTTCCTTTCCAAAATTCTGTTAGCCATTTCTTGCCCTCATATTACTCCAGAGATGTTTCACAATTAATGTTTTCTAATTTAAATGTTTCCTTTGGATCTGAGTTAGGACTTAATAAAATTATAAATTTATTCACAATAAATTATATTTAGCTTTCTAACACCCAAATCTTTTGAATCGTAAGTGTTCTAGTATGAAACAATTCTAATTCTTTAACGTTGCCTATTATCTTTTAACATTAGAAAAGAACTTTCTTTCATGTTCTGTAGATAATTAAATTAATAATTAAATATTTCTTCTCTTTTTCCAGCGCTTGAGTGAAAACTCCATTCACTTCAAGACTTCAAGACTTGAGTGAAGACGCCATTCACTTCAACACTAAGTTTTAAGGAAGTCATTATTTTTTATCACATGAAATCATAACTTTTTGTCTCATGTTCTTACTTCCTAAAAAAGCCAACTATATAAATTTGGGCATATGGCTAACAGAAAGCTCTATTGGGTGAATGCTTACTTTTTTTTAAAATCCAAAGTATGGTTTATGCCATAATGAACAATAATAGAAAACTTTAAAACATTGCATATTAGAAATTATCTTCTCTTAAATGGGAAGGATAACATATTCTCTGAGAAATAAAAAAGGCAAAGAACTTAGAGACTGAGTCTTATTTTCCTGGCAAAGATCAAACTGTCTACCAACCAGAAATATTGAAGAGGTAAGCAATGTGATTTCATTTCTGACATTTTCTTTTTAAAATGTTGGTAGCTATAATTAATGTCATAAGTCACTAGATATGAAGCTTTCCTATGCAAAGACAATATATACCACTTAAAGGGAGTTGCCACTTTTGACAGTAACTAAAAAGAATTGCTTGTGGTTAAAAATATCATGGCTCATGAAAATCTCTGTGTAAAGATATCAGGGATTAGGAGAATTTCTGCAGGGGAAAAAAAATACACAGTAGTTTATGAACAAGTGTTGCTCTTTGTTTTTAAATATTTTATCATGACAAGAGCTGTTAATTTTTACTACTTTAAGACTGGTACTGCAGAAGTTGCTCGACATATGGGAGAGTAATCTCTAAGTATTAAAAGAAAAATATCAGATTCATAATTAAGTAAAACATTAGTCAAAATGTAGGACTTTTTGACCAATAAAACAAGCCATTTATAATCTTACAAAGATATTCATATAAAAACTTTCATTATTTAATTAATATTAGTTGATCATGCCATTGTAGGCAGGGAGAAAGACATGAGCAAACCATCAGAGCACAGAATGATAAGAGCCGGTGATTAAAATGGCCAACAGCATAGTCTCTGGAGCCAAATGCCTGTGTTTGAAACGGCTTCAAAGCTGTTTTAGTATTATAGACATGTTCTTTATTCTTTTTCTGCCTCCGATTCCTTATTGCTAATATAAGGGAAATAATAAGTACTTCAAAGTATTTTTATGATAAATAAATGAGTCAATATTTGTAAATCAATTTGAATTTTGTCTGACACAAAGTAATGAATATGTTTTTATATAAGTTGATTAATATCAAATGATCAAGACTCAGAGGAGGTGGTAATTAAGCCTAGTTAGCATGCTAAACTCAAGGTGATCCTTCAGCTAAATTTTAGAAGAAAAGAAGGCATTTGACAAATAGCAGGAGGGAACATTCTGGATTGTGGGATAAACAGAGAAAATAGAAAATATTTAAAGTTAAAGTATGCTTTCTAGGTAGCATTTCTCATTTTCTTTTTTTAAATACCCTGCCAAGATCTCATAATCTCAAAGTAATGGAGGAAGACATATAAATAGTCATTGCCTGGACTGGAAGCTATTCCTAGAACTACTATTTGGACCAACAGAGGTAGAATCTGTAAGGCTGGACAATAGTTTAACTTGCAGACATTGATTCGGGAGGGCTGGAGGTCACCTGCTGTAAGAAGCACTGTGTTTCCAGCGGGCTTGATGAGAGACAGCATACCATTTCAGGCTTCTCACAGGATGCAGTCTTAATGAGCATCTCATGAGGCAAATCCAAAACTCCAGAGTAAATTTGCAGAGATGAAACGAAATTTTTTTTTTCATTTTTTAAATATCCTTTTGTCATTTCTTGAAAGTACACGGTCATGCTTCAAACCTGCTGTCGTGTACTTCTCAATTCTAAACCAGTTTTAAGTATGCTGGCCTTCTTGTTCTGAGCCCTGTCTCTTTGGTAGGCCAGGCTCATCCAAATTTATTCCAGACTGCGCCTGGTAGGAGAGTTCCAACTGGGGATGAGATGTAGAGATATCCTGGTAACTAGAGCTGCAGATCAAGGTGTCAAAAACTCTAGTCACATGACTCCCGGTTACTTTACGTGTCATCAGAAACATGTTCACCATTTACCAGTTGATCCACATCTAGAGCATATGTGAGAAAGTGTGTTCATGTTTTGTAAAGGTGAAGTGAATGTAATTATTTAGAAAATAAGTCCACTTCATTTGAGTGATTAAGGTTGGGATGTGAAGCCTGCAAACACAAAAGTTAAGAGTAATGTGACAAAGATGCTGTTCTTATCCAGAATAAGGATACTGGTAGATATTGTAGCCTTCATTCGTGTTCCAATTATTACTGGAATTCACAGTGATTTTTAATTGAGGCAGGTAAAGTAAAGCTTCAAGAATAAAGTAACTGTTTTTATACTGGTGTTAAACTTACTCAGGGTTTTAGGAAATCTTGGCATCATTTTCCTTTATTTATTTTGCATTTTTGTAATAAAAAGTTACTATGACAGAGATAATAAAAGAAAATATCAAAAGTGGAATTTATATCTAATCTTTTTGAAAGTTACTAAGGTTTGTTAATCTTTAATTTCCACTCTTGAGTTTTTATCTGATTTGAAATAGTCCTGTGAACATTCAGAGAACAAAATACTTTATATGTGGTAATGGAATCTTAATTATTCTATTATGCTATAAGAATGAAACAGGTGGCTAATAAATGAAGTGAAAGTATGCAATCTATTATTGACTGGGTTCAGTTCAGCCATGCTACTTCCTAAAGGCCATGTATTTCTCATGACATATGTTAAATAAAAGCTTTCTTTTCTAGCATATGTACAACCTTAGACAAGTTAAATGATATTTTATATGCTGGGTATCAAGGAAACTATATGTGATTTGTGAATGTATTAAGAAGTGAAAATAATTTCCTGAAATAAACATCCTTTTTAACTAGAAAGAATATAAAATCACAAACACACACACATGTATATTTGTGGCAAATTATCAAATCATACAATATGTTTTATATCACGAGCCTCATCTCTTTATATTCACTCTAATATTGATGGATGCTTAGTTCTGTCAAAATTTCCTTTTAGATAAAAATAAATTACCTTAAGAAAAATACTCACATACTTTTCTCAAATGGCTTCTTGAGACTTCTGGGAAGCTTATAAAAATGAAAATATCTTTCCAAATTAAAAGAAAACAAAGTTTCACATATATAATATCTTTTATGCCAATTTTAGGCAAAGTAGTACCTTTCAATCCTTGGGACACCTATCTCCAACCTAAACCAGGTTTTCTTTTTCCCTTATCTAAGCTTTTAAATGAATATCTTACCTATATAATTAAAAGATATGCTTGAATATAGCTATACATTCCCTGAGTAGGAAAACTACTATGTGTAAAAACAACATCCATGAGCACACACACACACACACACACAAATCCTGACCAGTAGTAGAAAACTGTCTATCTGAAAGGAGTTATGATTATTTTAAGAGAAACTGAAATTTAATGGATTATCATAAATTCTTAGTTTAATAATAATAATAAAGCAAGATTCTATAGAATCTTCATTCAAAAAACAATCTATTTTGTGAGCACTGAGAAAAACCTTACAAGATAATTAACTGGCAACATTAAAAACCAGCATGTTAAATTAATGAATATAATCACTTCAATAAAAAAAAGAAAGTAGTCATAAAATGCAGTACTGTTTTTTACAAAATAAAGAAGACTGTGACGAAGTTAGAATTTAAATTTCAAGTTTTAAAACATATTTTATATAATTATTAGGAGCAGATACATGATTATTTTCTTTCCTGACATTCAGAAAAAGATTATTAGAGATTTGATGAAGACTGGAATTGTTTAGAAGCAAATCAATCAAAAATTATTTCAATAGATAAGTATGGATTATTGTGAATAATGGTTATATTACTAAACAATAAATGGAATAAACAACTAAGTAATATTCATTTTTTCTATGATTAAGAAAAAATTTGCTTTTGGTTGGATTATATATATGGCAATTAGGATTAAATCATGAATTTACATTATAGACACTTTAGATGTGTGTCTAGGTTGAGAAAATATTTAAGGAGAGAACCAAGTGTATAGTTCATTTTAAGAGAAATTGTCAAGTGAAGTAGTAGCCTTTACGCTGTAATTAATTATTTAGTATGTTTTTCCATATCCTAGAAACAGTCATCTAAAAGTGAAATAAAATGCTGTTATTCTTTTGGCATAGTGATGAGTGTTTTCTAATGCTTGTGTCTGTTCAGGAAAACGTGCAGTTACAGTCACACTAAGATTGATATGTAAGTCTTAACCCTGCCATTTCTTATAAAAATCAGCCATAAAATCAAGAGAATCGCTTAAGCCCAAGAGCTGGAGGTTGCTGTGAGCAGTGTGACGCCACGGCACTCTACCCAGGGCGATAAAGTGAGACTCTGTCTCTACAAAAAAAAAAAAAAATCAGCCATAAAACTTGATCAAAACCCATCTCTAATCTGAAATTCCCATTACTGGGGCAAATCCAGAAAACAATGACAAGAATGGAAATATAATGCTTTGCTACAACAATAACCCCTGAAATAAGGTAAATCTGGTATATTTTTGATATAAAAATGTGTCCATTCATGATATTTTCTTGTTTACTATATGAAAACATTTTTGATCCGTATTTAGAAGTTTTCTCCTGACCCTTCGAATATGTACCACTCATGAATGGTATGTCAATCAGGTTGATAAAAGTATCTCAGATTGCATGTAAAGCCCCCACACTGTACCCCATGGTTGAACTAATATACACAGCTATGATTCAATAAAAAAAAATGTGTCCAAGTATTGGGAAAAGAGTAAAAATAGAATATAGTTGCCTTCACAACTTCTTTAAAATAACTCCAGTCATTTGTTAAGGTGTCGAAACGGATGCAAAAAATAGAAATACTTTATCATGCTGTATTCACAGCAAGATATACCTAATCTACCTTAGGACATGGACTTTGGTATTTGTTACATTCTCTGGGTAGTTTCAGATTAAAATAATATCATATTAATTGCTATATCAACTCCATCAAATGGAGAATGCTATGGCACATCAGCTCCATTTATTTTATAGAATTATAATAAGCAAAATAGTATATTTCTATCACTTAAATTTAGAGCTAGAGAAAATGTTCATTTAAAACATAACATCAAAAGTAAAAATCAAGGGAAGGCTTCCAGATACCTGGCTAGGAACATTGGCACTTGCCTCTTACACAAAGAACAACTAAAACAGCAAATAGATCATCACATTTCAAATAGAGCATAGAAGGCAGAACACAGAGAAGTGACAAGAAGCCACTGGCACAAAGGAGGAAGAGTCTAGGAAGCTTGATCAGTCAGGATTGTGGAAAGTGTGTGAGAGCTCCCAGCAGTATAATTCCATGAACTCCTGTGACCCTAGTCACAGGAGAGACTCCTGACGCTCACAGGCACTGCAACTGGCATAGGAAATTGCCTAGAGACTGCACAATGGCATTACTCCAGAGAGAAAGCTGACACTGGGTGTCTCCCTGCCCCCAAGTTCCAAGCAGCTACAGCTTGGAACTGTTCAGAGCACAGCCCCTACCAGACTGTGTCTTAATATAGCCACTATCTGTCCACATCCCGGGAGCCCGATTCACATGGCCTTGTGTTCACCTGAAGGGTTGGTATGTACTGCAGCCTAGAATTGGGCCAGGTAGTACACTAGAGAAACAGCCCCAGGACAAAGGAACCCAAAATACATGCTCCCGAGAGCCTGACACCTGCCTGCCAGGAGCTGCTGTCACTGAAAGTCAATCTGTTTTGCCTAGCAGATCTGTATCTACACTGAGAACTGGAATTTTCCAATGCTGCTGCCACTACCATCCAGGAACTCTTCTAGAGACCTGGAAATCAAATCATTCTCTCCTCCCCTGTAAGGTTTCTGCTGAGAAATCTTTTGTTTGTCTGATGGGGATTCCCTTATATAGGACTACATGCTTTTGTCTCGTTTTTATAAATCTCTTGTGTTTGACTTTTGACAGTTTGCCTATAATGTGCCATGGAAAATACCTTTTGGGGTTGTATTTATTTGGGAGTCTATGAGCTTCCTGTATCTAGCTTCCTGCTGGACTTGAGAATATTTTAGCTATTATTTTGTTAAATAGATTTAAATAAGAATAGATTTTTCTTTGCCATCTAAAACATCCAAAAAACAAATTCAATAGACTTTCAGGGTACAAAACTAGTACACAAAAATTAGTAGAATTTTTATACTCCAGTAAGAAATTAGTGGAAAAAGAAACCAAGAGGGCAATCCCATTTATAATAGACACAAAAAGAAATCGAAATACTTATAAATTTAACCAAGAAGTAAAAGACCTTATAAATGAAAGTATAAAACATTGATTAAAAAAGTGGAAGGGGACACAAACAAATGAAAACACATCTCATGCTTATGAATTGGAACAATTACTATTATTAAAATGACTGTATAACCCAAAGCAATCTATAGACTCAATGCAACTCTATCAAAATCCCAATAATATTTTTCTACAAAAATAGAAAATGCAATCAGAAAATGTGTAGAGAACTACAGGAGAACCTGAATAGCCAAAGCAGTCCTGAGGAAAAAGAACAAAGCTGGAGGCACCACACCATATGACTTCATAAGGTATTACAAGGCTGCAGTAGCATGATATTGGTATAAAAACCAATGAAACACACATATACCAATGGAATATAATACAGAACCCAGAAATAAATCTATGTGTTCTCAGCCAACTGATTTTCAACAAATGTGCCAAGAACATATTTTGGGGAACGATATGCCATTCAATAAATGGTGCTGGGAAAACTGATTATCTACACACAGAAGAATGAAACTATTTACCACCACTTTCACCAATCAACTCAAAATATATGTGTATTAAAGAGTGGAACATAAGTCCTGAAACTATAGATCTACTGCAAGAAAACACAAGGGGTGAATTCAGGATGTCATTCTAGGCAAAGAATGGTTGCCATTCAATAGCCCAGGCAATAAAAGTAATGATAGAAAAATTGGATTATAGTAAGCTAAAAAGCTTCTTCATAGCAAAGGAAACAATCAGCTGAATGAAGAGAAAACTTGATTGCAAACTATTCATCCCACAAGGGATAATGTCCAGAATATATGAAGAACGTAAACAAATTAACAGCAAAAACAAACAAACATTTAATGATCAGAGAAATGCAAATCAAAACTACTTTGAGATATCATCTAACCCCAGTAAGATTAGCCCACATAACAAAATCCCAAAACCAGAGATGTTGGTGTGGATGTGGAGAAAGAGGAACACTTCTACACTGTTGGTGGGAAT